>VXAY01007106.1:568038-620829 GCA_013399855.1 Oxyruncus cristatus | reverse complement strand
GGCCCCGCCCCGCGCGGAGGGAGCCGCCATTGCGGGTTGTTTGTGCGGTCGGGCGGGCGCGGAGGGAGCGTGGGTCGAGGCGGCGCGGCGGCCGCGGACTCTTTGCCCGCCATGTCCACCCCGGCCCGGCGGCGGCTGATGCGCGACTTCAAGAGGTGAGCGGGGCACGGAACCGGGACCTCCTGCCTTCCTGCGCCTTCCCCCCGAGAGCGGAGCTGGCGCCGAGCCCCCCGGGGCAGGGGCGGCGCGGGGGCTCCCTCGCGGGGAGCGGGGGGTCCCGCTGAGGGGAGCGGGGCTGGGCTGAGGGGAAGGAGGGTCTCTCTGAGGGGAGCGGGGCTTTGTTCGTGCCGCCGAGCCCCGGCGCCGACGGCTGGGGGCGTTTGAGGATAAAAGTTGGAGCGGTGGCTGCGAACGAGGGCACCCCGGGAATGCCCCGGGACGGGGACGGGGCGTCGGGATGTCGCCGCGGGATCCCGGCGCTTCCAGGTGTCCGTGGACACCTCCCGCCCCTGTCGCCAAACACCCCCGGCATCCAAAGGCTCCAGCTTTTGGCATAGCTCAGGCAAAATTTAGGAGCGTTCCAGGCTTGCAACGTCTCCGTGAAAAATTAAGTTTTTTGGGGTAGGTTCCTAAAAAACCGAAGCGCAGACAAACCGAAATGCCCTTTTGGTTTGTACGTAGCAAGAGCCGAAGTGCCCTTCAGTGTTTTTAAGCACATGCTCGGAGCTCTCTGAAGTTGCGTGAGGAATCTTTTGTGTAATGCATGCAAACTCCTAAAGGAGCACTTATTAGTTGCACTCTTTTAAATGTTAATGGCCGAACCACCGACTCGGGAATAAATTGTTTCCAGTCTGACACGTAAACGCACTTAGAACAGAGTATGGAGGAGGGTGGGGGTTCCTTTGTAGGATTTACAGTATGTCCTAGGGATTCTCTGGGCTGGAGTTGCTCAGGAGTAGCTGGAGGTGAGTCAGCTTTGATAGTGTCTCTTTTTTTAGCATAGCGATGTTATTATCCCAGGCCCTGAAAATACATCAGTAAACAGTTGACGTGTATTGTAGTTGCACGTAAGGCTCCAGCAGGAAAAGCCCAGTTTGTGGATTTCCAAGAAGTAGGAGGTTTCTGGGACGTGGAGCCCTCCCCTGCTGTTGTGTGTGAATGTTGGTGTTTGTTAAGAGGGTGTTTCTTGATTCCCGTTCAAATCAAAACAGGATATTCAGACTTTTTATTGTATTTGGTTACACAGGTGACATGAACCAGTGATTTTTTTTTCAGGCTGAGTGACTAAGTAATTTTTCAAGATTGCAATCAGATGTGGGGTTTATGCCCTTATAATCCTAGAACGACTGGTTTAATAATTTTGCAGTTAAGGCTGGAGAGAAGACTGCAAAGCTGTGGAAAAGTATAACCAAGTAAACACAAAGTAAATCAAATTTATTTTTCATAAATACAACACCCCAAACCTTATGTGTAACATTCTCATGTCAGTTTTTGTTTTACTCTGCTCCTTCCTAGTTATATATTTGTTTAGCCTCATGTTACTTGTACTTCTCACTGAAACAACAGATCGTGTGCTGTGAACTCTGATTCACGTCATCAAATATAAACTGCTTTCAGATACTGTGATTGTCAGGAGCAGTGAAGAGAGAACAGTTCAGCAGGTTTTGTAACTCCTCTAATTTGACTAAACCAAAAGGAAGAAAAAAAACAAACCCAGTTTTAATTATTTATTTATTTATGCTGATAAAAAGGGATTACAAATATCACATTTTCCTGAGGTGTTTAAGACTTCCAGGTCCCATTTGCAGTCCTTGCCAGACCCTTTCTGTAGTTAGCCCCTGTGACAGTAGGGTGCACATGTGCTTTAAAGTTGATTTAACCCCCAGAGCCGTGTTCCAGATGCATTTGTGAGGCCAGTGCTTGGGCACTGCTGCTGGCAGACAGCCCGGCTGTCACGGAGGAGGGAGTCCTGTTCCTGCTTTCCCTGACCAAAATAGTAGGTGGTTTATGCTGTTGATCCTGAGCTGTCTGAACTGCATGTGCTCGGAGAGCAGGGATGTAAACACACAGTTAGAGGGGCTCTGGGGCAGCACCAAGGCTCAGCATCCGTGGGCACATGGGGTGTATCCCAGGTGAGGCAGTGCTGGTGCAGGAGCATTGCCTGCCTGTGCTTTTGTCAGCTCTCAATAAATCTGCATTTGCACATTGACATTTAGTTAAAATTTGTCCCTTGGTCTGCAGAGCTTTTTGTGGCAGCTTGTTCATAAGTTACTGTGATGTGATCAAACCCCACGGTACCACTCCAGAATTCCTAGTGAGGCAGTCACTGCATTTTCCTTATTCTTGCATAACTGGAGGTAGAACACTGGGAGGGTTTGATCAGACAAGTTGTTTGTGACTTGCTGATTTATGTTGTTCAGAGTCTCATGTGATGCTTAAGCAGAAACCCTGACATGCAGAAGGCTGGGCAGAGGGGAGTATTTGAGTCCTGTTCTTTGGCTGCAGTACATATTTCTGTCTGCTCCAAGTTTATGAGGCTTTCAGTAAGTAACATGCTTTAGGATTAAGGAACTAAAAATAATTTTAAATGCTCCCGTGATTGCTGGAGAGATAAACACATTGTTGAACTGGTAGGAGGGAGCAGTGCCCAGGTTTTGCCCTTGCTCCCTTTTGAAGCAATCAGCTTGCCAGTCAAAATAGGCTTCTGCCAAATTTAGCCACCTCGCACGCACGCACAGAACTGGGAATGCAGGAAAAGCTCTGCTGCCAGTCCCTTGTGCTGAGTCCCAGCAAGTGTGTGCTCTGTGTGAGTGTCACTGTGTGGGTCTCGGTGTGCTCCGTGTGTGTCACTGCCTGGATCTCAGCTCCTGGTGGTGGCTGCAGCTTGTTCTCCTCTTCATGGTAGCAGCCAGCGGCAATTGCTCTTTCACAGCTCACTATGCAGCACTGTAAATCCCAGCTGTCCGTCGTGCTTTAAGTTATTTTACAGTTAATCCTCTGCTCCCTGAACACTTAATCAGACCTGCTGGGCTCTTGGAGTGTCTCAGAGTAAAACATGAGGAAACTTTTATGTGCATTGCCTTGTAGGTTTGTCTTTCAGAGTATCGATAATCTGCATGTAATGCTTTGGGTATTCTCTGATTTGGAATGAGAAAATATTTACAAAATGCAGATATTGCTGTTAAATTATACTTCTTGGTGGAAGTGTTTCATTTATATAAGACTTGTCATTCTGTGTTTGTGATTTTTTTAGATTGCAAGAGGACCCTCCTGTGGGTGTCAGTGGTGCACCATCTGAGAATAATATAATGCAATGGAATGCAGTTATATTTGGGTAAGAGTTTTTGGTCACTAGGAAATTCTGTACCAGAGGGCTAAATATAATAATCTGGTGTTTGTTTTTACGATTATTCTTGTTTTTTCTGTACATTAAGTCAGCAAACTTAGAAGAGTGACTAAGGGTGCTGTTGTGGTAACAATCTGTGTTCAGGAATAAAGTGGAATGCATAGAGAAGAAAAACTTTAAATTTGTTCAGCTTTTTGTGTTGAATAAAGCTTGCATGTGGCTTAATGAAGGGGTTAGGCTGTGTAGGAGTTGGGTTATGAAAAAGCAGGATTCCTCTTTAAAGTATATAAGTGCCTCGTGTTCCAGGCCATTAAATCCAGATGTGTTGGCAGTGATTGGATTGATTCCCAGTGGGATGAGGTGCAGGTTCTGTCTGGGAAGCTATATTATGTATCCTACAGAAGAGGAGCTGGCTTAGTATCCTTTCATAAAACTGCAGTATGTTTGCTAGTAATCTGCTCATTAATTCCAGTCTGGTCACAGAATGACACATGTGTTGTTTGGGATGATGATAAAGTAGATATCCCAAATAGCAGAGTGACTGTGGAGGAGTGTCTTGGATACAGCAAAGCTCGCAGAGATTCTCTGCATGCTTCTCTAAATAGATTATTGCCTCTACCTATATCTTGGAGAGGATGAAGAAGATATAAATTTATTGAGTTTATCTATTGCCTGTGTGGAAGTAGGTAATGATGACTTTTAACTGGAGTTTCTTTTCAAAACCTTTCAGGCCAGAAGGGACACCTTTTGAAGATGGTAAGCCACTAACTTTTGTATCCTTTGTCATTCTTACAGATATTGCCAGTATTAACATTGTTCTGCTTTGGGAAAATAATAAATGTTATCTGTATATAATTTGAAACAAACCGTGCAACTGAAGGTTTGTTGGCCATAAAAATATGCATCTTGATCTAAGCAGTGTCTTGCCACAGTGGCTGATGATTAGGAAGCTATGAAGCAGTGCTGCTATCAAGCCTTGTTTATACAGGTACACCAGAGCTTTTAGCAGGGGATGTTGGCCTAATGCTGCCAGATGTGTTTTCACATCTCCAGAGCTGAGTTCAACAAGACTCTGCTTTTCTCGTTTCATCTTCCTGGCATGTTTGCTTCATTGCTGTTCTCCTAATGAAGAACAGGTGAAAAACCTTGAATTGTTCTGAATATAGAACTCAGTGAGGGCGAGGGAATCCCAAATTTGTACATAAACATGAAAGTTGGTGTGTAATGAACCTCCCTTAGGCATATGAGGAATAATGAGTTTAATAATTATAGTATTATTGCAGTAATTGGCAGCAGATGGGTTTTTCTCTGTGTTGGGTTGGAGGAGTTACAGTAAATTATTCACTGATCCATAATAAAGGTTTTCAGTGAATCAGTTATGAGCTCCAAAGACTGAGATTGCTGATTATGAAATTCCAGTGTTTTTTTGCTGGCACCACAGTGCCTTCTTAATGAAACACCTTAAAGTCACCCAAGTCCACGGAACCACCGTGTTGGGTCACGGAAAAAGGGGAGGGCAGTGGGATAGTGTTGGCTCTGGCTGCCTTTGCCATGTGTACAGTGAGTCTCCAAGGTTCTGCCCAGCTTTGCTGCTCGGTTTGTTACTCTTAAATTTCATTGTCACTTGAAATACATGAGAAGAAGTCAGACTCGGCTTTGTTTATATAATGGTGAGAAGAAATATTGATCACGGAGCACATAAATTAATTTCTTGTCTGTGTTCCTGGAGATGTTCTTTTGTTGTTAATTATCTGATTGTCCTTATCTTTGTTTGGACAGGTACTTTTAAACTAGTAATAGAATTCTCCGAAGAATATCCAAATAAACCTCCAACTGTTAGGTTTCTATCAAAAATGTTCCATCCAAATGGTGAGTGAATCATCTTTATTTAGCTGTAATACCCATTAAATATTATGGTGTGGTCATGTATTCTCCAAACCTCCAGAATGCTTAACAGCTCTTCATCTCTCTTCATTGCCATCTCCTAAGTAGATGTCTAGGACAGCAACTGCTCGATGAAAAATTAAGAGTTATGATGCTATTAAGAAGCAGCTATCTGCCTTTTTCTAATCAATATGTACCCTCAGTAGCAAAGCCTGTGAGTATTTTCAGCAGCAGCTGCACTTATCTTGGTTTCAAGAGGCAATTCTGGTTGCAGCTTCCTGCCCCTTCCATTTAACAGCAGTTGTGTCTATGCAGCCACATTGTGACTGCAGGGACCTGATGGAGCCAAATGTTATTTATTTCTGCTGGGCAAAATTTCCAATCCCTGCTTTGGTCCTGTGCTCTGGACCAAGCTGGACTGGCACAGGGAGAACATGAGGATGCTCAGTCACAGAGGAGGCAGCTGACCTGGACTGGGTGATGAGGGCAGCACTGTGGGGGTGTGCACTGTGGTTCCTCCCCAGCACTTGGTAGGTTTGGCTCAGTTATTCCTGCCTGCATTCAGGTTTTATTGAGGAATAACCCAACCCCTGCCTCTTGCCCCTCTGTAGCAGCAATACATCATGTCCTGTGCAGGCCGGTGTGTCTCTGCCAGGGGTGTTGTACTTTGTTGGAGCACAAGGCTGTAGGACTTGGAGTAGTGAGTCTCAGGTTCACACAGGCTCCATTAATCCAGACAAAAGCAAGATTTCAGGCACACTTACCCATATTTTCTGTTGTCTGCCTTGGTGCACCTCATAGTGAGCGTAGAGATGTGAAAACAGGGCAGGAACTCCCCCATGCAGTGTGTGATGGCCTGAAGGGGTTCCGCCCCTGCAGTAACTGCCTTGCTGCTCCTTGGGAGGCCTCTCTGTGTGACAGTATGGATCAGTCCCACTGGAGGAGCAGCAAACCCAGTCTGCCCATTCCTGTGCTAATGCCAAAATCTTCAAACCTTCCTGCTTTTCCTCTTAAGCATTCTGTTAATTTCAGTAATAAATCTTCAAATCACAGCATGTCAAGCTACAGAAGCTTGTGAGACACAACTGCTGTCCTCTTTCCTAAAGCATTAATTTAAGCACAGACTGCTTTGGAACAATAACTCTGCCCTGAACAGTGTTAAATGAACCATAAATCTGACAGGTTCTAAATGCTCTCTGTTGTTTACAGTGTATGCGGATGGCAGCATATGTTTAGATATTCTTCAGAACCGCTGGAGTCCAACATATGATGTTTCCTCTATTTTAACTTCAATTCAGGTAACTTTGCATCTGAATTACCGAACAATGATGATGTTGTTTGTCTCTATTCCAGAATACCCAGCTCAGTGATGGGGATAGCCAGATATCTCTGTCAGGGAGAGCTTCAAACCCTTGTGAGCTAAGCAGTAGCTTTTTAGATCAAATAAAGGCAGAGGTGCTGACCTACATAATTACTGATTCTGAGCTACAAAACTGCCATTTTATATTTTTGTACAGGAAAGCAGTTACTGGTTTGGATTCATTTTTAACTGGCTTTAGTCAAGATAGGACATCAGCTGCAGAAATTTGCCTGGTGTTTCAAACACTAACCTTTGTCATGAAGCTCTGCCCTTTGAAGTCCTCAAAGGGACAATACTGCTGGAACCTACTACTTGGAATAAGTGAAAATGGCCTGGCACAGCAGAAAAGCACATTTCCTTTTCTCCTCTGTGATTGTTTGTATTTTTCTACAGTGAAGTTCTGTAGGAGACATCCTGAGCCCCTCTTCAGTCCTGAATGACAATAGCAGTGTTACTATCAAATAGTCAATTAGCTTCATAGTGCTGACTGGCACAAAGGACCCTGTCCCTCTTAGGCTTGTGAACCTACAAGTGTGTGCAGCACTAGTGCTTAAGCAGGGTTTAATTTGAGGTTCAGCAATGTAATTAGGTGTGCCCTACCATGAGTTTAACCAGGTTTTATTCATCTGGCCCTTCTGAGTCATGTCTGCCCTGTGAAACACATTTGACTTGAAAGTTATGACTTGATTTTCCCTGGTTTAAACATGCTGGTTTGTCTCACATTATGTTTTCCCCTCTTTCCAGTCTCTGCTTGATGAACCCAATCCAAACAGTCCAGCAAACAGTCAGGCAGCACAGCTTTACCAGGAGAACAAACGTGAATATGAGAAAAGAGTTTCAGCTATTGTGGAACAAAGTTGGAATGATTCGTAACAGCTGCTGTGTTACTCTCCATCCTCATAATCCTTATGTACAATTTAACTCTCAGTAGAAAGGCTACCAGAAATTTCAAGTGCCACAGTTCTATGAATTTGCATAAAACCTCATTTGCAAACAAAATTAAGCCCTCCAGTTTAGGAAAGCTAAAAGCTTGTGTATCTCGATTAACGTCCTTTTTATTGCATGGTATGAACTAAGTTATTGCTACATAAATTTGTAATATATCCTGTTTGTATTTTTTTTCCAAGTGTATAATGTTGGTGTGGAGTTTTCATGACAGAATATACACATTTTGTAAATCTGTACTTTTTCAAATATCGAATGCCTTATTTTTGAATTCTTTAGATTTTTAAATTGGAGAAAAGCACTTAACAAAGTTTTTATATATGAATATTTCATGTAAAACTGTTAAATACATAACCTTAGTGCAAGACATTCTGCTCTCACTCTCTATCTGTTTCCAAGGGCTCATTTTTTAGTCCATTTTCCCTTTTGGTCTATGCTGATGATACCATGCACTTTACAAGCAGAAGAGTTACTCCATGATGTAACTGTCTCCACGGGATGTTTTTGCTTCTGCACCAGAGCTTGACTCGATTCTGTGTGTCCTCAGTTGTATGAGGAAGAGTTTTGGTAGCTGCCAGTTACAAATGGGGAAACAGATGTAACTATTTTGCTAAAAGTCCCACTTTAAACCAGCAGGGGAGTTGGAAGCACCACCTGGACGAACCAGGCTTGGTGCTAATGTATGCTAATAATTTTTATTTTTCAGGGAGATTGTATTTTACCAAGTTGTAAAATGTTGTCATCTAAATCTGTCCTATATTCACACACTGTAATATAGTTTTGAATACCTTCCAGTAATTAAAGAGGTGTCCTATTAGTTTCCCATGGGGAAAAAATTAATCACCAACAGAAGAAAACATGCCTGCAGATTTAATGGTGTTATTCTTTGAGGCTTGGCTGTGCACCACCTGGTCAGGTCTCATGTCTGTATCAGAGGTTCCACATACTCCCAAACTGCTGTTTTTAAAGAAGTTTGGCTTTCCTTTGGAAGTGTTGATGTGGTGGTAATTTTTTACTGTATTCTGTAAATCAGGCTGGATGACTACAGTAAAGAAATAGGCCATTTTTTTTCTTCCAGCAGCAAAATTGTAACCCCTTTGTCAGAATTCCAATCAGCATTACATATGTATTAAAACCTCCAAATCTTATACCAAAATACAGCTCCCTGTTGCCTGAAAAGCAGTGGAAGTTTATTTCAGCAAGATGATAAAATGCCGTCTATTTGCAATTGTCATGACTAAAAGCCTCAATGCACTGAAACAGGAATATCAATTTACACCTCACACCTTGTGAAGTTCTGTGATCTCTGGGAGCAGCACTCTTAGGTTTAAAAGCAGCACTCAGAGTATTGTCAAGGCTCTTAGGAGCTTGTAGAGCAAAACTGCTCTAGCTTGGACAGGAATTAGGGTGCAAAGGCACAGTAACAGAAGCATCAGTGCTAAATAACAACTGAACTACATTCCCATTAAGGCAGTTTGCTTTCCTTGAGTTGGTGAATTTGTGTTTAAAAATTCTTTAATCTATGTCTGATTAACAGAAGCCCCAAAGGATCCAATTTGCCTTTTGGCTGTGGTGGAGTTACAGTAGCACAGGCAAAGTGGTGCTGCCTGGCCTAAAGCAGCAGCAGGGCAAAGATTTTTGTTCACGAACACAGTATGGAAATGCTTCCTGTTTCTAGGAATTAATCAAAGCTTTGAAGGTTATTTTTTTAAATTTTGCCTCCTGTTTCAGTATTTTGTTCCTCTGACGTGTGCACGAGAGTCATTCGAGTCCACATTAATTTGATTATTCCTGAACAGCCAGTTTGACCTCGTTACAGATCGATGATGCTCGGAACGTGTTTGTGTGTCTCTGGCATGGGGGCAGAGGATGTCTGAGAAACATAATTGGAGCAGAAGGAGGTTTAATTAAGTGATCAAGCACTGCAAACTGCCTGAGCTGGGACCCACAACATGCAGGGACTCGTGTGTGTCTGAAGGTGTAAGGGCATCCTCTGCTGAGGGCAGAACTTGGAACCTACACTCAGTGGAAAATGCCCTGCTGTCCCTCAGACAAAGGGAATTATTGTGAATTACTGTGTTCCCGGTGGATGGTGGGGAGGCACATTCCCTTAATTCACATGGTAACGCTGTGGAGGCTGGATATGAACGTTGGGATGGTGAGATTCCAGGCTGGATGATAACCCCTGGGTAGACACCAACCGGCATTTCTTGAGGTGGGATCCTGGAGCCCCTGGGGGGCTGCACAGTGTCCCGCTGGGGAGTGGGAAGGACTGGTGACTTCTGCGAGCCCTCCATGAGAAATAATCACAGAGCATAGATCAAAATCTGCTAAAACTTCCTAGAGAAACAATTCATTACCAGGAGTCGGGTGAAATTAAAGGACAAAAGGTTCGAATACGTTAGTTCACAAAAGCACAGTCACAATAAACTTTGTGGCACAGTTACCTTCCTAAACAGTGCACTGGGGTGCTTAAATTTTTAATTAATTGATCAGGAGATACGCTAAGCTAGCTAGGACAGTGGGATTAATTAAGGAAGGACTGACAGGTACAGGGTTTGGGGTTTATAGCTTCTCACGAGGCTTTGGTTCATTGATATTAAACAGCTCATAATCACTTCTTTTCCATAGGATTCCATATAAAGATTGAAAATCACCGTGGAGACATCTTTAAATTAGTCACCCCAGAGTTTTTGTCCTGTTATCCACCTGATTTTACAGGTGGACAGATGGGGACCTCCGGATCTGCAGGATTTTAGTGTCAGTCAGGAAGCCACTGGCAGGGCTGTAGGTGTGAGCCATTCCTGGGCACTGCCCACCCGGAGTTTCAGGTCCACCTTTGCCTTCAAGTTTATCACAGTAACATTATTCATGAAGAGGCATCAAACACTGCACTGCTTGTGCTGCTTTCTTCAGATCTCGGTTCCCTGAAGATGTCTCATCCAAATGCAGTCCCAAGCCAAAACTGCGGGACTTGGATCTTCACAAATGTGATTAACTTCACCACTGCGAGTTGTCCCGTTGGGATTCTTCACCGTACTACAGATAAATGTGTGTAATTGCAGAATTGAGGCCTTAGGCTGTGAGAAGTGAAGAAATCACAGCTTGAGGTACTGTATCTGCAGCTTCTTTGTGGGAGGTTTTGTATTAATAGTCAATTAATCCAATGTGTCAAACAAATAAAGCTTTAAATATTTAGAGATTAGGAGGTGCCTAATAAAAAATTTACGGGGAAAAAGGAAGATTCCCTGATCACCGCAGCGGCACTGAGTAATTCAAAATAAAATAGGTAGGATAACATAGACAGGTAAGTACTTCACATTTAACGTGTCATGGTTCTGTAATAATTTTTGGTGTGTATTAAAAGGCACCAGGAGAGGAAGAGCCTTCTCATCCGGCCAGTGTTTTTGTTTGAGCTTTTTGCTGTTTGTGGA
This sequence comes from Oxyruncus cristatus, assembly GCA_013399855.1. Taxonomy (NCBI): domain Eukaryota; kingdom Metazoa; phylum Chordata; class Aves; order Passeriformes; family Cotingidae; genus Oxyruncus; species Oxyruncus cristatus. Next base: position 609,860 of record VXAY01007106.1, on the reverse strand, counting down.
AGCTGTCCCAGGCAAATACTATGCCTTTATTTGTTTAGAGTTGTTTTTTGGAAGAGGAAAGATGTGATCAGCAGGCAATCTGCTGTAATGTGTGAGTTGGCAAGGCAGGTTCCCTACCTCTCCTTTGGATGGGAATCTGTGGTGAGTGGCTGGTTGGACTGTGAGTGGGAAACAGGGACCAGACTGTGAGTGAGTGGGCAGCGTTTGTGTGTGAGCAGCCCCAGCTCCAGCACTCTGTTTTATTTGTTATTTAAGTATCAGAACAATTATCTGGCCTTCTCTCCCTGGTTTTGTTAATCTTTCTGATGGAAGAGCTTCAGGTGATTACAGAATTCCTGCGTCCCGTGTCATTGTGGTGGCGATGGCTCACCCGTCTCCCTTAGAAGGTGTAGTCTGTTATAAACCCTTGGATCCAGCCTTGGGCCATACAAACACCCTGCAGCCAGAGTGATACATGATTTGGGAGACATTATTAAAGTTTTTGGGATAAAACCAGTCCAAAACTGGGAGGCCAACAACGAACTGTGTATTACTGCCCAAAAATGGACAGTTTTATTGAACATGAGTCTTCCTCACAGTGAATATCTGGAAATCGTATCAAAAGCAGAGTGGTGAAAGAGGTGAAGGGGAAAGGAGCTAAATCTGAAAAAAAAAAAAAAGTAGAATCCAAGAACAAAACCCATGAAGAACGTGATGCTGCTCTTCTGTTGCTGTGCATTCAAAGGATATGAGTCATTTTAGAGAAGAATGTATCTTGGATTATGTGTGTACATAGGAGAGGGCTTTTTGAGCTATTCTAAAAACCTCAGGTAGGAGTGTTTGAAAATAAATTTAGAGTTTGAGGGTTTTTTTGCTTAGCATTATTATTGCACCTTGAGTTCATCCCATGCCCAGCCACCGCGAGCAGAGGACAAAAAATAGGCAGAACTTTTTAGACTCTGTGATAATGACTGTAATTAGCATCACAAGCTATGGAAATTGCAATATTCCCTACAGGTTTCTTGTCATTATCCCATGTTTCTGTGCTGAAAACAAAGAGTTTTAGACAGGGTATCTTCTGTGTTTAGCACCGTCCCACTAATGGTAACGTCCCAGCCTCCGTGACTGCGTGAATCCATTCCTAATGCTTATGTCTGCTGTGGTCTGTGTGAAAGCTGTGCCCTGCCAGAAAGCAAACGTGCTCCTCTCAAACAGTGGACGTTGTCCAGCATCCAGAATGAAGCCTTTTCCTTTATGACGTGGTCAGAGCACGTGGCGTGGGATTTTCTGAGCTAGTGCAAACGTTCCTAGAAGAAAGTGTGTTTTAAAATCCCAGTATGTGAATGGTTTAACTGGAAGTTCAGTGGGGTCATAAAAGGAATTATTTTTGCCCTTAAACATGCGCCAGGGCCGGGTCAAGCCACTGTATGAAGGCAGAGTTATGGCTTGATGGCACTGGAGGAGCTGAGACCTGGCTGCAGAGGCTGCTGGTGCTGAAGGTGGGCAGATTTCCCTGCCCAAGCCTCCACCTGTAGCACGGGGTATTAGAACTGAAAAGATCTTGTGTTTCTTCCCTTGTTTTTCAGCTTGGGGTCATTAACTGCCGTGTCTGATGCATTTCTGAGCTGAATAATTTTGACAGCTGCCAATTTGGTACACATACCATGGGCTGAGCTGGGAGCCACCAGGCTGGGGAGGATTCTGCTCTACCTGGCACAGCAACAACCTCGGGCACAAAGGGGGCCCTAAATATGTATTCATGAGGGAACTACTTGGGCAGAGAAAGGTCACCCCAAGCATCTGAGACCCTCAGTGGTTTTTATCCTGGAGAAACCTCTGCTTGCAGGAATCGGTGAACCCACCCATGTTGTTTTCAAAGGTGTGTTGAACTTTGAACCGCTTGGTCTCGGCGTCAGATTATTAATTACATTGTTCACTATCGTCACCATTTACTTATTATTTATATTCCTGTTCATTTTGAAGCTGATTTGGGGGTCAACAGAAGATTGTGTGGGTTCAGGGATTTGTCTAGAATTCTGACACACACTACAACGTCCAGTAAATGTAAATATTGTTATTTTATTACTTCACATTAGTGCTTTCTTAATGGGAATAGAAGTATTTAGTTCTGAAATATGGTCCTTCACACAGGCTGAGAGGCAAATTGTCTTCAGTGACTGACCAGAGCGGGAAGAAGGCAGAAATGCCATCTCCTCTGAATTAATTATGAACCACACAGCTCTTGCTATTATCTGTTTACACATTATTGGCCTTGTGATGTGCTGGGGAGAGGATTTTCTTTCACTGTCTGGTCCAAATGTACGTTAAGTCCAATTTCATTAAGAAGGCTGCTCGCCTGCCCCGTTGAAAGGGTCATTGTGTTAGTTATTACAGTGTTTTCTTTGTGCTCGCTTCTCCCAAATTCCAGTAACTATTTTGTAGAAAAGTTTGAAAGTGAACTTTTGATGCCTGTGAAAGCTGCTTCATTGACTTTATTGACTCCAGAGCCTGAAGTTCTTTATCCACAGAGATCTTTAAAAGGACACTAAAAAGTTTCAGCCAAAGCTTATAGAATTTGGTACTTATAGTTAAGTATTATAGACCCAATGCTGTTCCCATGGAGACCTAAAGGAATTTTTCCATTGAATTAAGTGGTAGCAAAGCATACCCTTTATTAAGTGGGAAAAGGAGTAGACTGGAGAACTCCATTTGTTGTTCCCAGATTTGTTTGTGTGCTTGCTCTGCTGTATAAAGAAATAAACCCAGGGAGGGAAATTTTAGGTCTTTTCACTGTGATTCATCTGCTTCAAGCTCAGTGTTTGTGGGTGAGGGGGTGTGTGGTTCCAGGGAGATAACCCACGAGGCAAAGGCAGAGCTCTCCTTTCACTCTGGAAGTTTGGGATGTTGCTCAAGGGGTTGTTGGGAGACCCTGGTGAGCCCAGCTTCGAGTAGGGGCTCTGCCACAGGCACATGGATAGATCCTGCAGCTCTGGAGTAAGAATTTCCAGAAAAAGGTAAAACTGAGGCCTCAAATTGTGCAATGTGATGCTAAAAAATGGTTTTGGTTGAAGCTGTGTCATGAAATCCTTGGCTCCTGAAGTCAACAGATTTATCATTGATTTAGCTGGAGTGAGGATCTTGCCTATAATGAAGTCCTTTCATTTTGTCTCGCTGAGATTTCTCTTGTTCTTTCTTGGTGCCTTATGACACAGTCACTCCATCCTTGTCTGAAACAAAGAGAAATTATACTATCATGATTGCCCTTTAAATATTTTCTATTTGAGGACCGACTGAAAAGGCTCCAGAGGCAAATTCTTGGTTTAGAAGTTGCTATTTATGTCCAGACACATCTGAATGTCGTTACGCTTTGAATGTCCCGGATTGCTTGTAGTTTTCCTTGTAGAGATGGATGAGTCTGGAGAGGGAACACATTACTTTAAATTAACTTGAAATAAGCTCTAACCAGCTCAGGGTTCTACTTGTTGCAACCGGCTCCCTTGATAAAAATCCGTAACAAAATAAGCGACACCACCAGGAAAATTCTTATTTATTGGTGTTTTAAAGCAGTGCAGGAACAGGTTCTCAATCCATGACATTGGATTCTGTTGGCATATTAATATTTGAATTATTGTGGTGTCTCAGACTCCTGGTCGTGACAAGGAGCCTGCATGGGCTCTACACACACAAATCCAGCATAGTGTCTTTCCTCCAAAGGGCTTCCAGCTCACAGGTGTAAGGCAGGCAGTGACAGGAACAGTCAGGCACAGAAGGAAAGTAAATAACAAAATTGTGAGTTAGTGCCAAGAAAGCTACTGGTCTCCTATTGCTAATCAATTATCAAACATCATCATAAATCAGTAGTTAAGTCTGGAAGTTTATACATTTCATAAAAACTATAATTACAGAGTCAGGCACACCTGAAGTAGGAGCTGTCCATGCGTGGGCATTTCAGCTCCAAACCCGGGTTACACAATGCAATTTTCATAGACCAGGTGATCTCCACCTCTCTTTTTCTGCATTCTAAAGCACTACAGGTTCAATTGCTGCTTGTTTCTGGTCTTCCCTGCAAACTGTATTTGCTTACCAAGCAGGTAAGGGTTGTGAGGGCCAGTTCTCAGCTGGCTCTCCGGCTCCGCTGGTGCACAGCCACCTAAACAAGGATGGACTCAAACCTCCTGTGATTACACCTTCCTTGCTGTTCCGTAGGTGTTCATGGCACAGCATTCCCGTGTGGGTTACATTAACAAATACACAATTTTCTAAGGTTTTTGTTGTATGAGAAACTCTGGGTCAATCATGAGACTTTTTGTTTCTGAATTTGTTACAGGCAGGGCAGGACTCACAGCAACGTCAGCAGGTGAAATGGGCACGTTACAGGTACAGATCATAGAGCAGAACCACAGAATCACTTACGCTGGCAAAGGCCTCTGAGATCATTGAGTCAAGCTGTTAAAATCTCCTGGATCTCAAGGGTGGAGCTGCACAGACACTGAGTGTCTGATGCATCCATACTCAGCTCGAATGGAATGTTTGTGCAGCATCTTCGGGGGCATTTCATCCCTCAGCCTGGCCAAAGGGAGGTCAGCTGTGTGCAGGAGGAGAGCGAGACTCACTGGTTTTACATCACTTTGAAGAATACAAAATGCCATCAAACCTCTGTTTATCCCCCTTAATTGTCTCACTGCTGACTGCACGCTGGTTCCATTCATTTTTAAAGGACGAAGCAAATATTTCAAACGAACGATCAAAAGAATATTTTACTCTTTTCACATGCCGAGTATGGAGTCTGTGAAACATTTATTCAGGAAATGAAGTATTAGGGCCTGACAGGTATCTCCAGCATCAGTGAATAAGCAGGTTATCTGGAGATTTCTAGTGCAAACAATCCCGTGCTTTGATGAATACAGGAGTAATGCCATTACAGGGGGTTGGAAGCAAGATTAGATTGAGGGTACAGTCATTTCAGCAATTATAATAAACTCTGAAAATTAAGTCAATTACAATGAGAAACATCTTTTTTTCCTCTGTGTGTTTCTTAAGCAAAGAATAACAGAGCGTTTTGCTTTACAGTGTAAATAATAATATTTTTGTTGAGCAGGGGGCTGTATGTAATGGAAAGAGATTGATGCCTGGTATCTCAGGGAATTCTGCAGGAGGATCAGTGAAATGTTGCAGTCCTACATGGTCATAGCTTCTGTTTGTCCTTGGTTTTGTGTATGACATTCATCTGGGATGCTGACACTTTATTTTCACTCAGTGTTGTTGTCAAAACGATGCAGCCCCTCTCTGTTAACTGAAGTGTTTAGGAGCTCTGAGACCTCAAACTGTAATTACATTGCCTCAAATGTCAGGTTCTTCAACAGCATATCACTGCTGGTGATAGAAACCTAAGCAGCTTAGGTGATATAAACCTAAGGAGCTTAATAGCTCCACGATGCCATATAACGTGTGGGGAATCTCCCTGCGCAGGGAATCTGATAGGGGAGCTCTGAGTCACGGTGACAGCTTCAACAAGCAGGCAGGCAGGGAAGGCAGGGAGGGTGTGATGAGCTCAGAGGAGGTGAGTTGATGATTTGCTATTTATAGATGCACGAAGAGGCTCAGAGACAGGAACTCCAGGCAGAGCCGCTCTTTGCTTCGCTACGAAAATGATTCCTCGTCAGAGCTGCGAGAGAAACACAATTTGTAGCTGGCAGAGTCTCAGGGTGCCCTGATTGTACGAACACGTGGGCATGCCACAGCAGCAGCCTCTGATGAGAGCCTGAAATACAGCACGTTTGAGCAACTCACTGCTGGATTTCATCTTCCTCTTCCTTGGTGAGCGTGTTTTGTTTTTCCGGAGAAAGAATGGGATGATGCTGTGTGTCCTTTACACCGAGAGCAGCCTCCTCTCATGATTTTAAACTGAAGGAGGGCCAATTTGGTAGGTATAAGGAAGAGGTTTTTTACAATGACGGTGGTAAAACACCGGCACAGGTCACCCAGAGAGGTGGTGGATCCATGGAAACGTTCAAGGCCAGGTTGGACGGGGCTCTGAGCAACCTGATGTAGTTGAAGGTGTCCCTGCTCATTGCAGGGGGTTGGGCTAGATGACCTTTAAAAGGTGCCTTCCATCTCAAACGATTTTATGTTTATTAGAGGGTGTCATGCAGGAATTATTTTTTCCAGTTTATTTACTGGAAGATTCTCTCTCTTGTCAACCAGTTCTGGAAACTACATAAATCCTGTAGTCTTCTCTTCATAAGAGACACTGATGATTACAAAATCCAGTTTTATCTAACTCCTGCCCATCACCTTCAATTAAAACCAAAGAGATTGTGTATTTGGTAAAAGGGTGTCATGTTTTAGTGATTCCCTAAAAATAAGGGGGGACTCTGAGCTCAGAGTCCCAGGTAGAAGCCTCACAATCATCGCTTGGAGACCATGGGCTGCAGCTGAAGGCAGCTGTAGGACAGACCTGCCTCCTGCAGCTGGCATGAACCCAGCCCTCTGGGTGGGAGTATTAATGTGGGGCTCAGCAATGAAATCAAAGGTTGAAAATGTCCCAGTGTGTGCATCCAGAGCTGTCTGTCCAAGGAGGTGTGGGGCTGTGGAGGCAGGGACACCTTCCACTGTCTCAGGTTGCTCCAAGCCCCATCCAACCTGGCCTTGGACACTCCCAGGGATGGGGCAGCCACAGCTGCTGTGGGCAATCTGTGCCAGGGCCTCACCCTCCTCTGACTAAAGAACTTCTTCCTAACATCTAATCTAAATCTCTACTCCTTTAGTTTAAAACTATTCCCCCTTGTCCTGTCACTATCTGCCAGTATGAAAAAATCCCTCTCCCTCCTTTTTATGAGCCCTCTTTAGGCACTGGAAGGTGCTGTAAGGTCTCCCCAGAGCCTCCTCTTCCCCAGGCTGAACACCCCCAGCTCTCTCAGCTGTCTTCACAGGAGAGGTGCTCCAGCCCTTGGAGCATCTTCATAGCCCTCCTTTGGAGCCTCTCTAATGAGATATTTTCTGCCTTTCTGCTGCAAGAAGAAAACCCACCTTTCCCCCCCTCCCCGAGTGAGTGACTGTAGCTGTGCCACTGCTCTGCCTTAGACCCGTCCAAGCCCAGGATCAGTGCCATGCCTGTTTCCCAGATGCTGAACCGAGTGCTTAAGGCCCAGCTCAGAGCCTGCACACTGTTAAATCCTGATGAGCTCAGGGAGCACGGAAGGAGCTCATCACCTCCGCGGATCAGGCCAGCAAAGCCCATGTCACACGCTTAAAAAGGTCAGCCCCATATTTACAAAAGCCCATCCGAGCTGAATTGTGCCCTGATTGAGATTATACTGGAAGCAAGCCGTGGCTGTGCCGATGTTGACGCGATTTCCTGAGGAGGTAGAGCTCAGGCATTTATTTCTGATGGCTTTGCAGGGCCTGCAGCCTGATTTGTATTCAGCTGCTGCTTATTGAGGCTGGTCATCGCTCTTGTAAATGGGAGATGGGAAGAATTGCTATACAGAGAAATATTTCCTCTGTTTTAGGGTAGATTTTAACTGTCACCCTCTGACTCCCGATAACCAAAGCCAGAGTGATGTGTCTGGTGTTCTCTGCCCCACACTCCCAGTTATTTATTCCCTGATGTGCAGGAAGGAAGGAGACGTGCGCAATCTCCATTCTTGTTACCAGGAATTGTGCACTTAATTCTCTGTGCATTGTACTGAAAATGAACTAGTAAGATGTGTTCTGCATCAGCAAAAAGGCTCCCTTATTCAGCTGGAATGAGAACATGCACGCTTTAACTTGGGAGTAAAGAAAATCGCTGTAAACGATTTCTTTAAACAGAATCTGTTGGGTTTTGCCTTCAATTTTTGCTGAGAGCGAAGATTCTGCAGAGGTTTTTTTTCTCCTTTTTTCCTACCCAATTGCTAACCTTGCTGTTGCATGGGTTTCTGCTGCTTCTAGCATTTTTCATTCTGATGGCAGTTTTTCATCTCCTCACTAGCTTATGGCTAAAACAGTCCTCGTAACAGGAATTTCAGTTACTCACTCTCCGGAATAATTATTTCCATTTGCTCCCACTCTGGTCCTGGGCACAGGGCTTCCTCGTGTCTTACCTTGATGGATCTGTCTTCCAAATTCCTATACTTCTTGCAAATGTCTTCTCTGCAGGCGTCACACCAGGTGACAGCACGTCCCCGAGACACATTTTAAGTCCTTCTTAGCTAATACTTTGCCTTTACCTATCAGGACTTATGATTAGAACTGGAATTTTCCCGGTTGGCTACTCAATTAATAAAAATGCATGGGCACACACGTGCATAATTATGGAAATGCCTGTAATTCTGGGACTTACTCGTTTGAAAACTTTGCAGAACGCTTCCCAGCAGTGCTGGGAAGTCCCGCTAATCACAGCGCAGGCTCCGAACAAGCCCGGGGAATGGGGAGGGTTCTCCTTGCACTGTTACTCAACAAGTCCCTAAAATAACCAGGAAAACACACTCAAATTGGAATCTCCTCACCCACCGTTCTCTGTGTTAGCCACTACCTACATCTGAGGTGTTGTTTCTGGAGGAAAAGATAGAATAGAGAATGACAACTCAGAGGTTTTTGCTGAAGCAAAGTCATTTGTGTGCAGTGTGATTGTCTAACAGCCCAGAGCTACGGTACCTTGAGCTTTTAAAATTACATTTATGGATGGGTCTGAAGGTTCTGAAGCTGACAGACCTCAATTAATGTAAAAAATTAGAGGAAGGGTAGCAGCTTATCTGCTCCATCCACCCAGCAGATGAACACCATTCTGTACATGGCTTTTTCCCACGGAGGTGAAGGTAAAACCACTGCAGTGCTGTAAAGGCAGATGTTGGGGTACAGCGTGAGCACCTTCACACCAACCAACCAGCCACATACCAGGGACAGCACCAATGTTTGGAGCACAAGGCAAGGAGCTGCAGGGATGGCAGGGAATCCCCCCGTGGCTCCCCGTGCTGGCACTGTCCTCACCCACACACCTCAGAGATCACCCACAGGAGAAAGCCACCTGCTACAACTGATCTCTAAATTTCAATCAGTACAAGTGATATCAGTTTTTCCTGGCTTGGTTGGGGCCACATTTGACTAACCCATAATAAGCCACTTTATATGGAAATCAGTGTGGGCGCAGCCCTCGCTCCAGTCGAACTGTGTCGGTTTATGGATTCATGTTAAGTTCTGCAGCAACACAACTTTATTCTGCGGAAAAGCCCTCAGAGAGTCATCAGCCTCCTCTGGCATCAATGTGTGGAAATGTAAAGTGAAGGCTTAGGACACTTCAACTGTATCAAAGTTATGAATTCTGCCTGAATTCATGGGGCTGTTGTATTATTTAATGCCTCGCTGTATAAAGACTCAGAGGTTTGTTTCAAAATTTATGTTGTCTGCTTCAGGTCTGAGCTTAAAGAGTTTGGAGAGGAACAACCCAGTGTCATTTATTGCAATAATCTGCTGGAGGGAGGTGAGGATGCTGACCTGGATGAAAGGCAGAGGAAATCTGGGCTCTGCAAGTGACTGACAGCAGTGGAAAGCCCCCAGCAGAAAACAGTAAAGGCAGATGTGTATTAAGGGCTGTAAAGAGGGGACTTATCTGGTGATGGGAGGAGTGGTGCAAACACACTGCAGGCAGGAGTCATGAAGCAGCCCATGGCCAGGGAGCACAGGAGGCAAATGACAAAATTAAAGCAGAAGCCAAGTGATGATGTGGGTTCCCAAGAGCTCGGAATTGCCTGGAGATGTTTAATACACCACTTAAATCTGTGTGCACTCAGCCTGTGAGGGAGTAAATGCCTTTCGCCGGCTCTGAGAGCCCGCTCAGCCTTTATTCCTCAAGGGTTAAACTATAAACTGAAGTACCCTTGACTGCAGAGCTCAAGTGAGGGTGGTTTTGAGTATCCAGCAGTCTTACAGGAGCTGGAATGCAGAGTCTCATTCCTGAGTGGAAATGCCCGTGCACAGGATCCGAGGCTGTGACTGCACGGACCCGCTCGCAGCAGCTCCCGGGTTTATGCCGGCCGCAAGCCCTCCAGTGTTGGTAGGAGGGGTTTCAAGGGTATGAACCTGCATAAAAGGAGGTCTCTAAATACTGAATAAAATAAGCCATTTAGAGTGTCATCACCACGAGGATTTTCTGCTTGCTGGGAGCAGTGCCTCGGCACTCACGGACTGGAGCTGCTCGAGGAATGAGCCACCACGTGATGTGCAGTTCTCGTGTTCTCCCTGTGGATGAGCCCACACAAACAAAATACTGACCCCAGTTCAGAGCTTCTAAATTCTACCACAATCCATTTGGCTGGTGTTGCACGCTGGCCAGGCATTGCTGGCAACAGGCACAGGGACCAGAGCAGGTACAAGAAGTAACCACGTGAAGACAGGAGAAGATCCCAAGAGCAGATGCCTCCTTTGGCCATTTCCAAACAACTAACATTGCATGAGACCTAGCTCAGGCATCTCAGCTGGGAGATTTTCCTGGGATGCAGGAGCTGGGGCAGGGACCTCTCCACACCCATCAGGAGCCAGGGCTGTCCCCCAGCCTCAGAGCTCACCCTGCCTGACCCAGACTCCTTACACGAACACGGCGCGTGACCGTGGCTCCACCATTCTCAGGTGGTTTTGTGACTAACTTCTTTCCTCCTCACGATGGAGGACATTATGTTGCCTTCTTCTCCCCGGGGATTAGTCACAGACGGGGCTTTTGGTGAATATTATGACGCCCCTTTATTGGCAGTGTTGTGTCTCCCATGAAACAGCAAAGTGACCTTGAGTCACACGGTGGGTGGGACACACAGAGCTCTTCCCTACAGCACAGTCCAGCTGTGCTTTATATGTGCTCTGTCACACCTCAGGAAGACACCAGTACAGAGGGGTCCATAAAAGCTGACTTTCAGGTTATATTCAGTGAAAGGATGGTTTTCTTTACCCTCCAGGGTTTACAGTGGGATTTACACATCTAGGCTGGGGGACAGCTGGTTGTGTGACCCCGTTCAACAAACCATCCACACACAGGGACCAGTTTTCTTTATTTTTGGCTGCCTTGTGGCTTTTATCTTCTCTTCGGTCTGGTGACTCTGTCCTGCAAAGGAAGTGTATTTAGGGAGGTACCTCTATAGCTGCAGCCTTTTCATCATGTTCACTTTCCCTTGTACAGGATATTTAGCTGCTACTGCTGGAATGACCCCATAGCTGCTATACATTACTAATTATTGAACACCCATTACAATTAAAGTACTCTCTTCTTTGCAACCCTGGGGATAAATTTTAGAGCTTTAGATTTATTTTTCTTTTTCAAAACCAGTGTAAAGCTAATTTTTCTGTGTTGCCCCTGGGTTTCATGCTGTAGACTTGGTCAGTCAAGCGTGCAAAAATCTGGTGAAATAAACCCTAGAGACCAGGTTTGAAATGGGTCTTTCACCATCCAGAATTCTCTTCTGCTCAAAGTGGTTGCCCAAACTCAGCACACAAGGCTTAAGAATAATTAATTACTCTAAGCCAGATAATGAAAACAGTGGTATGGACAGACTCCATGTAAGCATAGCAGTTAAAAGCATTAAATTTATTTTCTTCTGGTGCAAACCACCAGTAATCAAATTTCCATTACCCAGTGATGGGTGTGAAGAGACAAGAAAAATACTGAGTCAACAGAATTCCAGTTCCAGTTCTGTGAGTATCCTGCTTTAAATATGGCAAAGTAAGGAGCTGTTTTCCCAAGAGGATGGTCTTCTGATGAGTAAGCGTGGCTCTGAGTATTTCACTGTGGGAAGTATTTGGCAGGAACAAGAGCAGTGAAACAAACCTTTCTCAAGTGCCTCTGAAGAGAGGAGGAAAAGTGGTTTCCTCTGCAGATGAGTCAGTCTTGCTCTGGAATTGCTCTAGAAAGCATGGAGAAGCTTAAAAGTATGATGGGACTGTCTCTGGGATGTGATTCCTCATGCTGGGTTTACAGCACAATACTATTTCTTTCATTTATTCTGTTTTGGAGGTACTGCTCAGCTTTGGGTGGGTGGTTGTGCTGGGTGAAGGAGGCCATGAGAAGCTACAGAGCACAACCATTCCTTGGGAAAACGTGAGCATCCATCCTCGCAGCTGGGGAGGAGGCAGGTTTGGTCCCAAAAAATGAGGGAGGCAGGAGACAGGAGGAGTACTGACTTCAACCTTCATACCTTTCACAGCCACGTAACTTTTCTGGGTTTGGCCTGGAAGCTGTATGTCTTTGCTACACCACACATGAGTTCGAGATGTAATTAATATTAATAAAGCCCATTATGTAAAATTAGCCATAGACAGGAGATTCTTTAAAAGGTGAAATCATAATAGTCATGACCAGAGTGTCTGTGTTGCCTGGAAACTGAGAGCTGGCCTGGGCTGCTCCTCAATATTTGCCTTTCATTACAGATCTTTCCCTCTACTTGTGGAAAAGGAGTTTTAAAGGAGAGAAATGACTAAAAAGAAAAGTCTTTCTCTGAGCTTTGGTGTTTTTTGCAGTTGGTTCCTGGGTCTGGCAAGTGAAGGACCTGTTGAGATTTCTCAGCAATGTTGCCCTGCAAGAAACAACAGCAGCGGCACAGGGGGACGGAGGGCACTATGCTTGTTTGTTTGGGGAGTATTTTGGGGGGATCCTAATTACTCATTTTTCCAGTCTGCTTTCAGAAATGTTGGGATTGGTTCCCAGTCAGATGCTGTGTCTGCCAACCCATCCATTTGCTGCAGAGACTTTGGCCACGGACGTGCGGACGCGTCCCGCAGCCCCTCCAACAGCTCTGCCACCAGCACTCAGGTACAGCCTCCACAGAAAGCAGCCCCATACTTCTGAAAAAACTGCAGCAAAAGAGCATAGGCTTAAAAATAATCACAGGAGTGGCACATTCAGCTAATCAGGAGTTCCGATTGTGTCGGCGTCTCTGCTCACAAATCAGTTGTATTTCGGAGGCTGAAGCAGGGAGTCACCACTGGAGCCTGATTGCATATTTTAAGTGCTGCCTGATTAGATTAAACGTGGTGCTGTTTATGGCTGATTTTGAGCAAATGGGAAAAAATCAGAGGTGGGATCCAGGCACTTTAAGCTGATCCAGATTTTGAGAATGAAAAATTCACAACTCACACTCAGACCTAGATCCAAGCTTTATCCTGAGGCCCCTGTCTTCAGAGCAGACTGATTCAAAATCTTGCAAGGAAGGGCTCTGGGTTATTCCCCTGTAGTAAACTTGTATTTGCTTAGAAAGAACTGACTTAATTCTTAAGGGCTCTGGAGGGCTTGTGTCCTCAGCACTGAGTTCACCATAACAAAGATAAAGTGCTAAACCACAGAGTAGTTTACTTAAACACAGAAATATGTATCAGAAGGTATTTCATCAGTTCCTCCAGTCCAATCCAACATCTTTGCAGGTTAGCACACGTCTTCTGTTTCAGCCTTTTGATTAACTGCATGGTACCAAAACCATACGTATTTATAGCTTGCAGAATTAGATAAATTCTCCAGATGTGGCTTCCTTTTAGTTATGCTGAGATGAATAGAGATCAAAGCCTTTGATCTTTAGCCTGACTGAAACCTGCTGCTGCCACAACTCTAGAAAACGATGCAGTGAGGGGAACTGGCCACTCTCAACTTGCTCCAGAAGCGTCTCAAGCAAAATGTATGGGAAGAAACTTGTGAAGGATATTTCTCTACACACCATTGAGTCTCTGCTCCTCAAAGTAGGAGACAGTTTTCAATGAACCTTTTACTCTTAACAACATATTTAAATAGATTGATTTTCTGTTCCAGCTCAGAAATGATTTAGGACCTTTCAGTGCATGCATATCCTCTATGATACACAGAACTGGCAGGAAATGTCATCATGAGCTAGTTTATAGCCTCAATTAAGGCTATTTCCATTGCTCCAGATGTGTAAAGCAGACTTATAGCCGAGTTCCTGGTACAGTGAACTCCCTGATGCATCCTAGGCTCAGCACTGCCAGCTCAATGATATCTTCTTCATGACCCTTGGAAAAAATGATGAATAGCCAGGGAGCTGCAAATTCAGACTGAATTCTGGCAACATGAACACTTTATACAAGTCTTAGCCAGTTAGGCAGATAGCACAGTCTGAAAACTCTTATCTGGTCCCACAGGCTGTTCCAGCAGCCACAGCTGCAGAGCAGTGCAAGGTGCTGTGTGGCCCCTTCTGCCCCTCTCTGCAGCTTCCTAAGCCCCACAGCATGGCCATAAACCCACAGCATGGCCATAAACCCACAGCTCTTGAGGTGACATTGCCAAGAGAGTTCTGACTCCCACGGCCAAAACTCTCACAAACTGTTTTCTGTAGAAGAAGCTGATACTAAAAAAAAAAACAACCCACAACAAAACAAACCCACAAAAAATCCCCAACCAACCAACAACGACAAAAAGAACCCCCGAAAACTTTAGGTTTAAGCTCGCCAACAGAAAAAAAAAATCACTCAAAGACACTACAGTACAGATGACCCCCAGGAACTTGGAGAAGGGCTGAAAGAATTGGGAGAAAAGGATGATTAATAATGAAGTGAAATAAAAAGGAGAATGGGCTGCTCACCCATCAAATACACTCCGAGTGTGCAAGGGAGTCAGGAAGGTCAGATGGCTGATGCCTTTTATCAGAGACAGAGGAATCACCCAAGACCAAAGCGACCGTCAGAGGAGGTTTTGAAATTGGCTGGGGCTGACTTAATCCTGCAGTCCTTGAAGAACTGGCTCTCGTAACCTCAGAACTATTAATGGTATCTCCGAACTCATGGATGGGCCGGGGCGATACCAGAAGACTAATGTATTGCCTGTCTTTAAAAGGTGGGAGAGGTGAGAGGAAAAAGAGCAGGAGAATTGAACAGTCAGCTTACCCTCAGAATCCAGAAAAATGCTGGAGCAAATAGACACATACGTGGAAAATGAGATGAGCAACAGCCAAGACAGATTTGTCAAGAACAAATCCTGTCACAGCGCTCTAAGTTAATTTTAAAGAGTAACAGGCCATGGGGATAGAAGAAAAACAGGAGACATCAAATATCTTGACTTCAGTAAGGCTTTTGACACTGATGGTATTTTGCTTTCTGTCCCTTGCAGCTTTTCCCTTTCTTTTATGATTCTTTTAAAAAATAACCCAGAGGAAAATGAAAACCTATTATTAACCAATTTGAAAGACCCTTTTAAGTTTATCGGTTCAAGATAAAGTATAAAACAGAGGATAAACATTAGAATTTGTGAAGGATGCCAGGGCAAAATTCTCCATACCTCTCAAGAACTCACATAGGGGCTTAGATCCCCCCTCAGGTGATGAGGACTTACAACCCCTCTTAGGTGATGAGATGTTTGTGTCTGTCCACCTGTGAATACAAGGGAAGACCTGAGGAATGAGATGTCTTCCCATTGCAGGCTCACTAGGGGAGAGCAATGTGAAGGTCTCATTTTCCCTGTCCAGCTCAGCCCTGTGGAAACACAGACCACCCTCAGGGACCAGCACCTCCATGTTCAACCATCTGTTTGGGAGAAAGGAGCTCAGGGAAAGAAACGAAGACGTTATGCTGCCTGGGTAATAATATTTGAGCAGCCAAAAGTGTGATATTTTGAACAAAATACATTATGTATTTGGGGATGAGGTAGGTGCAGTTGTACATACGAGAACGAGGATGTTGGAGTGCTGGGTTATGCCCCTTTACATTTCCCAGAAAACTGAAAAGTCTCCCTCCTGCTTCGTTACCTCTGCACGTCAGCACTGTTGTAAAACACATCACGGACATTTCTTTCCTTAACAGCAAACTTCTGGCCGTGCTTAATTACTGCCATCACCTCTTGTTCTGCTTTGTGATGATTTGATTATTTCACAGATACTCTGCCTTTAGACAGAATGCAAGCTGCAAAATTCCATCTCCCTCTGCCTCTTCCAGAAGTTTCGTGGTCCTGACAGTTTTATTCTGCTGGTGCATCGATATTTGGCTTGTGATAAGCATCATCCCCCTTTCAAACCTTCTTTTTTCCCTCAAATTATGTTACCACTCCATTGAATGTCCCAGCTTAGGTAAAGGGACACAACCACCCTCTTTTATTTCTTTTTCTTTTCTTCTGTAAGTCTGGCATTCTTAACCACTCTGTTGCAAACCTGCCTAATGGAGACCACTGGAAACAGGGAATGGAATATGGGTGGGACTGTGGAGCATGAACAAGCGTCTTGTTTCTGAGACAGGCACAATGCAATAGTATGGAAGAAGCAAAGATGGGCACAGTAGACAAAAACCAGCGGTAAACAGAGAGATAAATGACCAGTACACAGCTTACAAGCCGAAATATGGCCCTCTGGAGCTGTACAGAGTGAGTAATGGGCACTTGCACCAGGTATAATGTGTGGTCTGAGCCCTCTCACCTCTCTGGGCTGCTCAGCTGAACTGAAGCCAAGCACAAGAGCAGTTTGTTGTCTTCTGTAGAGCTCAGGTATTGCCCTGAGCCTGCTGTTCAGCCAGCACTGCGCCTCTCAGGGGAGTAGATTTTGCCCTTCAGCCCTTCTGTGATGTCCTGCTGTCACACCACACCCAGCAGCACACAATCACCTTCTGCAATTTTATCTCCCTGTATATTTTTATGGCATCACCCTCCATCCCACTCCACCTGTCTGTCCTCAGCCTTCCTGGCCTGCAGCTCTGGAGCAGGCAGCTGCCTCATCATTAGTTTTATCTGTAATGAAAAAAGTGTACAGTCTCAAAAAGCCCCAAACCCATATGGTTCAACATCTGATTTGTTTCAAGTCACTTAAGTCACAGGTCGAAAACCCTCCCTCGTGCATATGCCTTGGAGTCAGGGTGTGGATTTCTCTGGAAAAAAAGCCTCCTGTCTGCCTTTGAAGGGAGCAGCTTTGCCTTTGATGTAGCCATGAGTGAGGAGATGGCCTCATCTCACGGTGTGTTCCCTTCACAGATATCTTAACTGCTGGGCATTATTTACAGTTCATATATAAAACTAAAAGCAGAGTCTGACAATACATTGCTAACCCTGGCCAGGCTGGATTGAGTAAGATTTGAAGCATGGTGTGGAGGCAGGTATAGGTGTTGTCACATACAAGGAATAGATACTGTCATTATTCCTTACTTCCAAGGGGAGTGTGTGCTCTCCCTGGGAAGGCTCCAGGGTCAGGTGAGGCCACTAACAGGCATTAGTGACCCTGACCAGCTGGGGTCTCTCTCAGCTGGGACACACCCTCAGCTCTGCCCAGGAGCCCATTTAAGCCCAGCCCAGGGCCCTCTGTCTCTCCCTGAGCTGGGTCAGGGAGGTGCTTCTCTCCAGCTCAGCCGCAGTTGTGCCCGTGCTGGCCCTGGGCCCCTCAGGGCAGGCTCAGCTCCATGGACTTTCTGCCATGATGGACCTCCTTGGGAACTGCTGGATAGTGTCTGACCTGGATTCCCCTCCTTGCATCTCATCTTGACCTGTGGCTTGTCCTCTGACCTGCCCCATCACCAAGAACTTGCCCGATGCTGTGGGCTCTTGGTTGAACCTGGCCACGGTCCGTGGGTCTGCTCTGCTCACCTTGCTCAGGTACCGAGGGCTTTGCTGGGCGTGTGACCAGGCTGGGCTCCCTCCTTCCACCCCTGGGAGGACTTTCAAACCTTAAATCTGTTTGTTGTGAATTAAGTTTGGTAAAATGACCCATGGCAGGGGCTGAAGAAGTCAGTAAAACGTGACTCTTTCCCAGGACTGTGGAGCTTGTCCTGGGCAGATGGTGGTGTCCAGGGTTGCCTTCTAGCTGGCAAAGGAGGGTTTGGGGGGGGTAAATGGATTGAGTCTGCTAATGCAGTGTGGGGTGTGCCATGTCCTTTTTTGGGTGCAGGAGGATAATTGGGTGTTCAAAGAGGGATGTGGGGTGTTCAGGTGAGCCCATGGACTCCAGCTGGCACAGGACCACCAGAGCTCTGTGCATCTAAAACATTATGAATTACAGAAAGAAAAAAAAAAAAAGGATTATAATGATAGGTGGTGTTTTTAACTGTGTTAAAAACCTGGACATACAGAGCTATGTTATCAGTGTAGAATGCTGCCTGGCCCTCTGGCACCCAACCCAAGACTGAAACCCAGGGATGCTGGTATCACCAGGAAGTGAGGCAGAGTTAGTACCATCTGTGTAGCAGTCTTCTAATGGCTGATACTTTCCTAAAGAAGTCTATGTGATATGGAAACAATCCAGTTTTATTCTGGTGTACGAGTGAACTGATCAGTCCAAATAACTGCAGGTTTATCCCTAATTGAAGTTGAATCTAAATACTCACAGCCACTGGCACCCATTGCTTGCTTTTATATTTTCAGCCATTTCTGCTACCTCTGCTCCCCTCACAGGTCAAGGAGCTCCCTGTGAGCACCTCAGACCTGTGCTGTTGTCTCGTGGTTAGTCACCCCCTGCACTGCTCCCATCTTTCTGTGCTGGTACAAACCCAGTGTTTTGTTTGGATTAATCACAAGCTGTAAGAAACAGTTTCCTGCATCCTGACATTGGCACTGAGCTCTGTCAGGGGGGAAAGAAACCTCTTTTCTGGTTATTAAATTGTCTATCCGAAGTTGAAGGGTATGTTGCAGCTGAAATGCTGATAAAAGCACTAAATGTGGAGCTGCTAATATGAAGCTATAGCAGTAATTTAGTTTGCTATCAGGCAGTAAATAAGACTTACCTGCTATTCTTTGATCAACCTTTTTTCTGTTATGAACTGCATGTGTTGACAAATTATGTCACCAAAAAGAAATTCGAGTCTTTGATGAAATAACAGGAAACATGCATGTGCTGGAAGTTTAAAAATGCATTTTAAAAGCTGCTGTGGGATTTTGGAGAGTGAGAGTCTTGCATGAGGAAGGGCTGGGTTGGAGATGGGACAGTTGGGGTGCAATCAGAGTGGCCTCAAAGCCACCTTGAGCCCCACACAGGCTTTGAGGGGTGTTTTAACCAGAACACTGGAGCTGCAACCACCAGAAGTGGCTGATCCTGCTTTGGGTTTGTAACAATAAACTGGCAATAAATGGATGTTTGGTACCACATTGTGACAACTGTTTGAGGGTGAGGTTTGGATCCATGGCTTTGAGATGGTGAAACTTCATTTTTAGAATGCTGACAGTGGTGCTTGAAGGGTCCAGTGGAGCTTAGACATGAGTCTCGGTCAAATTCCAGCTCCCTGAACCGTTTCCCAGAATGTTAGACAGGACTGAAACCAAGATGTTTCCACGGCTGCTTCTTGAAAAACACGGCAGGAGAGCCAAGAGAAATGAGATCCCACAACAAGGGAGAAGTGTGAAGTTGGAAAGCGCAGATTTGGACCTGAACTCCCCCAGAGTCTGGAGGCTTTTGGGTCCAAATTCTTCACTTGCTCTGTCTCAGAGTGTGAGGCTGCCCCTTGCATCCTCCCTGCTCTGCATTCTTCCCAAGTGCAGGAGGCAGAAAGAGTCCCAGCCTTTCTGGGTTTTTTTTCCTCCTATAACTAAGGTCTGCAGTCAAAATCTCTAAAAGCTATTATGAATTACAGAAAGAGCATAATAACATAACATAATAACTATGTGATTGAGGTTGGCTTTTGTTAAGTGTATAAGGTCTCGTGTACCATGCTGGGGTCCAGCTGGCTCCTTACCCTGTCTCCAGCAGTCTCAGCCTCACTCTGTCTCAGAGCCTACAGAAGAGGATCCATGAGAAGTGGGGGCAGGCACATGCACAAAAAGTCTGTTGCCCATGAATTTTTTTCTCACCCCAGATATGTTATCCTAACACTTAGGGGGACTGGCTTAAATCTTGATCTTTGCCCAGGCTGTGGCTCTGGATGTGCAGAAATACTTACCCACACAGGACTTGGGTCTCTCCTTGACTGTTGCTGATTTATGAGCACCCAGACCTCTTCCAGCAAATCTAACAGCACACTTTATCAGTTCTGAGCTTGCCTCTTCACCTTAATGAACATTAATGGCCCACAAATTAGATACTAGAAAGAAATTCTTCCCAGTGAGGGTGGGGAGGCCCTGGAACAGCATTCCCAGAGAAACTGTGGCTGCCCCATCCCTGGAAGTGTCCAAGGGCAGGTCGGACAGGGCTTGGAGCAACCTAGGCTGGTGGAAGGTGTCCCTGCCATGGCAGGGGGTGGAACTGGATGAACTTTAAGGTCCCTCCCAACCCAAACCGTTCTGTCATGATTAATTAATATTAGAGTTAAATTATCCTTTATGTAGTAATATATTCAAATGAATAAGAATTAAACTCAGAGGAATTACAAGGGAATCTTTCATGTATCTTTCCAGTGGCTCCAGCACTCACTGATCTGAGTTCTCATCCCCTCCTCCTGAATGTTTCCCATGGGATTGAGAGCTGGGCAGCAGCTCTGCCAGGGTAGCACTTCAAATCGACCTTGTCCAGCACATTTCAACCATGGCTGCTCTATGAATAAATTCATTTCTCCTTCCCCACTGACTGGCACATGCAGGATGGTCAGGCAAACCCCACAATTAAGGGGGAGAGACTCACAATTCATCTTAATCTCTCTCACATAGATGGCTCAATAAATACATTTGATTGCAGCTTTGATGGAGCTCCAGCAGCCACCAGAGAGCTCACGAAATCAGTGCGTTCAGTCAGTTTTTAACCTGCAGAAGCACCCAGTGAAAGGCGTAGATCCATTTGTTGGGAAAACAGCTGAATTGGAGAAATGAAACATCTCACCAGGAACAAATATTGTTTGACAAGGTCGGGGGTAGAAAAATACTTTTCACGGTATTTTTCTGCCTGAGGCACCTCCCTTTTGCTGCCAACATAATATACAGGAGGGATGATGGTAATAGTGGTGAGATGGGATTATTGACAGCTTTCCCCTCCTCTTCCTCCTTGCCTCTCATCACAGCCACCAGCACAGCATGGGGAAAAATACCCTCTGTATGAAGTTCCTTTGCTGCCTTTTTGCTGAATTAACCTGCACAGGGATGATTGCCCTGGAGCAGGAAGGGGATTAGCCCTTCAAAATCCTTCTGATCCTCAGATCTGCAGGAGTCTCACAACTCCTCCAGAGTCATTTTTCACTTGTGGCAAGTGGAGAGGTGTCCATGTGCTCCTTCCAAAGGTCTGGAAAGGGCAGCTAAGGAAAATCAACCTACTGCAGCCCTTTAGGGGAAATTCTGGGGATTCCCAAAGCTGGAGAGGCTTCTGACCACCCCTTTGGGAGTGGAGGTACAACCAGGTGGAGCTCTGCCCCTGTCTGAGGCTGCTTTCTCCTGGCTCGGGGCTGTGCTGCAGAGACTTGCCAGCTGTGGCTGCCCACAGAAACAGGCTCTCTAACCTAAAGGGAGGATTGTGATTCCAGACAAGCCTTCCTGCACCACCTGTGCAGGGGCAGGTCTTTCTCCTCCCTTCTCCCTAAAATTAATCCATTTGTTTTGTCTACATCTGCTGGATCTGGCAGGAGAGTCTCTGTAAGTCCGAGGAGTACGAGGTCACAGCTATGCAGGAGATGAGCACCTTTTTAATTTGGAAAAGGGCTAGAGCTGCTGTGGGAAGCCTGGGATGGATCCCTTCTAAAGCCTTTTTTTACCATTTGGGTGATATGAAGGGGACTTGACATAACCTGACTTGAGGAGAAAGCCTAGAGTCCAGTCTGTGGACTCCAAACCTGCCCTAATTTGAACTCGAAAGTGAGCTCCAAAGCCCTCCTGCTTACCTTTGAAACTATAACCTTCTCCTCGTGCAAGGGAAGTTCAGCCAGTCACCAGCTTGCAGGCTCTCAGATCCCCATCCCTGCAAAGAATAAACACTGCCTTCCCACCTTTCTGACGTGCCCTGCACTGCAGGGGAACAGCAGCGCCTGTGGAGGAGGGTCTGGGAGGATTTTTTTTTTTCTTCAGCTTCCTGTCGTTATCTCAAGCCTTCATCTCTAAAATGCAAAGGCTTTTATAGACTTTGTATTCTATTAGTGTAACACTGAATGCCCTCGTTCTTCAGGTATTTATAGCAGCTTCTGCAGCTCCCATAATAACTTTTGGTGGCTCAGCACCTCGCAACACGATGTCTTGTTATCCCCATTTCACAGATGTGGAAATAGGGCACACGGAAGTTAAGTGACTTCTGCAGGATTTCCTATAACCCACTGCAATGCCTTGACTGTAACACCACTTTCACCTAAGTTTATAGCTCCCACACTGTTCTGTGGGCTTCAATATTCTCTTAATTTAAGATTACATATTAGGAGACATAAACATCATTTTGAGAATAGTGCCCTCATTTTCAGCAGTTTTGAGGAACCTCTGATGTCTCTGGACTCAGTGCAGATATTCAGAATCTCAGAAACTTAGGCCGAGGTTTAGTTGCTTAAAGCTTACAGCTACCCTTGGTCTCAACCAGCAGCTGAGCTGCAGAGGAGCCAGAGCCAGGCTCCTGTGAACCCGAGGCAGAAGTGGGGTCAAGGCCCCCAGGAGCTGTGTGGGCACACATGGAATTGTGTTATGGAACAGTAAGGCTCTTCCCACTGGCCTGGTGAGGCTCCAGGGTCTCTGAGATACCAAACACGGTGTTCTCTTTCCATGCCTCATTTTGCCCATCCACAAATTATGTGTGGTGATAGTTAACCACCACACAAAAGTGGTGGACAGCTGGATTCTTTTTCAGTGAAATTATTTCCTGCTCCCCTGGACTAGACATGCCCCTGAATGGTATTGTGCTGCTGCTGGACATGATCTGATCCAAACCCAAGTCTGGGTGACAAAATGCTTCCTTCTGGGTGCAAACAGTCCCAGGCTCCACAACTCTCACTCAGAATCTAAGTCTGATTAACAAACTCAACCCTTTTCATCCTGATTTGCTACCAGGGCAGTCTTATTCTAAGGTATGAAACTCCTTCTGACTTCCCCAGCATCACCAGTTCTGGATTCAGGATCTGACTCTGTGACAGGAGTGTGATGTAGGGCTGGACTGTTTGGATACTTGATCACTGTGATGTTTTGCAAGGCAATATGGTGGTGACACATTATAATTAAGCTCTTTACTATTATTCCCTAATGATGGAGCAGCTTTGGGATGCATGGTGTATTAAGGCAGTGAAGGATGACATTTGGGCAAAGGACTGGTGTTGATGCGGGGATCCTTCTGTAAGCTGATGGATATACTCCTGCTGTGGGATGGTTTAATGCATCCAGAGATGTTTCCTTCCTTTGTTCTGCACAGCAGGCCATCACAAAGCTTGGGCACCACTAAAGCACCTGCTTTTTTGTGCCACAGGAGCAACTGGCTAATCACAGCACAGAATCACAGAGTGGTTTGGGTTGGAAAGGACCTAAAAGATCATCTTGTTCCAACTCCCTGCCATGGGCAGGGACACCTTCCAGTAGACCAGGTGGTGAACCGTCAAGTGAGTGGCACTGGGCTGAGCTGGACCAGCAAGTGCTTAGCATCAGTTCCCATCCTCCCCCAAAAAACATGCAGAGCTGAACCTCCAGCTTTGAGAAGGAGAGCTTGCCTTGTCCTGAACCACAGTGCACTTGAGACTGTGTTGGAAACTCCAGGAAAATGGCTTCTCCCAGTAAAACTGTAGGAAGGCAGCAGTTCATACGGTTTTCATTAACCTTGCTCTGGGAATATCTATTACTTCCAGCCACAGTGTCTGGTACTGCTTGGTACTGAACACACATGTAACAAGCCATTCCTGCCCCAGAAGAGCCAGCAGTGCAAAGCTGTGCCTGCTTTGGGGAGGTTTTGCTGCAGCACATGGACATCAAAGGTCTGCAAACCCTCCCATGTCGGTGTGTTACACAGATGGAATCTTGGAAAACTGGTAGGTAGGAACACAGGACGTTTTAAGAAGGATTATATTTAGTGGAGTACAATAGCCCTTTATAGCCTGGGCCCTAATGTGCTGCTGTTCGTGGTGGTAATTAGTTGGATTAAGTTGTACTGATATAAACAAAGTATTAATGACAGTTACAGTGAGTGGGGTGAGCAGCACCCGTCCTGTGCCAGCTGCAGGGGCAAAGCCTTGGGTGTTTGTGCTCCTGGGGAGGACAGGGCAGGCCAGCCCATGGACATCCAGCTGCCTCAGCTGCTAAATAGAGCATGATAGGGAGCAGGAGCCCTGCTGGCATCTCAGCAGGCAAGCAGGTACCAAACCCCACACAGGCCACGGCAAATACCTCATCCTGTGAGAGATGGAGGGCTCAGAGGAAGAGGTGAAGCAGCGAGGCTAAGAAGCAGAACTTAAGATCAGATTACAGCTTTGTTTTAATTGCATTGTTTAATTCCAGTTTCTAGTGCTCTGAGAGTAGACATCAAATAGAGTGTTAAAATTATGCAAAACCAAGCTACAAGTCTCAACATCAGAATGCCTATTACACTTATCTGTGACCTTCTTAACATTAAAACCACCATATTATTATTATTGTACATTTTCAAATTATTATTAGGCTTCTGAACTCTGCTGCAGCTTGATTTATAGAAACTGCTTAGTCACTGGCAGCAGTGCTGTGCTGGGAGCGGGAGAGATGCTCGCTGGTGTTTCAGCAGAGGCTCCTGCCAAGAAGCAGCCGCTGCCCTTGACAGATCATTGGGAGCTGGTGAGCATTTCCCTCTCATGTAGAACTTCTGGAATAGCTGCAAACCAAACCAACCTCCTTCCCCGTGAAGAGCAGGGGTGCAAAAACTCAAGGCTCAGTTAACCCCTCCACCCCAGTTGTTTGGGGCACGTTTATGTTGTGTTTTGCACTAAAAGTGATCTTCTGGTTTGCACTGTGCGCATGCGGGGAGCACTGCTCTGGATTTTGGGGAGGTTGTGATCCTGTGAAATTGGGGTTCAGGCTCTGGAAGGAGCAGTTAGACAGGGCAGAAGCCGCTGGCGATGTGGGGAGGAGCTGCTGTGCAGCCAGGTCGGGATGGGAGGTGGAGGGGCTTGGCATGGCCTGGGCACTGAAGAGCCCTTTCAAAATTCAGTGCAGGGGCAGGGTGTCTGCAGCTTCATCACAGCAACGATGGTGGTGGTGTCTGGGACCCCACCCACAGCAGCAAACGCTCTGAGCAGAAGTTGCAGGACAGGCCCTTACAAGAAGGGTGTTTTCCCTGGATTGTACATGCACCAGGGCATAGTAANTAGAAAACTACAAAAAGTCATCAGAACTTAAAGCAACAGTCTGAACAAACCAATTACAAACCTGTTACTTTCAGCTATTTGCTGAGTAATGAGAATGCTGAGCTCTTTATAAAGCATAGACAAAATCACAGTCCTCAGCCCTGTGTGCTCTCAGTGGGTAGGGAGTGATGCTTTGTCCACCACCTCTTCAGTCAAGCTGCATCATCCCTGCTGCTGGTGCTCCAGCAGCCCTGCAGGTCTGATAGCAGCAGTCCAGAGTCCTTTGAAACCTGCAACAGAACTAAACTTACAAAAAAAAATAGGTATCAAACACTTCCATCCTGATTTCTTTTGTGGATATGTTTCAGAACCAGCTAGTGGAGTGTGCCTGTTTGCAGCATGCTGGTATCCTGGAGATTTAAATGGGGTAGTTCAAAGAGCACACATTGGGTAAGTAGCTTAGGCTTTAGTTTTATTCACACTGGAGTAAGCCATTGCCAGGCATTTTCAGGGAGCTAACAGCAGAAAAACAATGGCTCTATTTGGCACAGTCCAGTGTATGAAAAGTACCAAAGGTATAAAGTTCAAAACTGCTGAAAATAGTGGAAAAATAATGGATTAGTTCTTCTCTCCTGACTCGATACCTTTATTCTTTGACATTTATTTTTTTACTGCCTTTGCTCCTGTAATGCTTGGTGGTGACTCATGTGGAAGGTCTGTAATAATGTTTCATTGCTGTTGAAGTCACCAGATAACCACTAATCATCCTCTGGTCCTGCACGGTTCTGTATGTTTAGAGTATGGCCACAAATGGGCTGACATTGATAGAATGGGGTAAAATAAGAGAGAGAAAGAGCATTGCAGAGCAGGAACTCAGGAGTCATACACAGAGAAAACAATGGTTTATACATCTGCTGGAAATAAGAAAGGGCAGGTGGTACTCTGGTGATGCCCAGAGCTATTTCATGGGATAGCTGGTGCCACAGCAGTGCACTCCTGCCCTTCTGTTCCCATAATTGCAGTTGCTCACAGATACAATGTTTGAGTCAATATTTCCAGGAGCTTTGCAACTCTCACTTAGCCCCAGACCGTATCTGGCACTTTTTGCTCTTCCAAAGAGCAAGGCTCATTCCATGAGGTCCTGCAGAAGTGCAGGGCTGAGGCTCTGGGGAAGGGACCACTGCCTGTTTAGCCTTGGTTTCGGTGTTGGAGGAGGGAGGTGCCACCTCCCTTCAAGTCTTTGTGCCTGGTTCCGAGTTTTCCAGCTCGTTCAGATGCCTGGGGGTGTTGCTCTATGGAGCAGAGAGCCTGTTCCCAGGGATTTGACTTGGTTTCCTCTCTTAGCAGGGACATCTGAGGGCCATATTCTAAGCACAGACATCACGGCTTGGCCTAAGAATAAACCTATTGACTTAGGGCATTTGGGGGCATAAATACAATAATTTGTACTTTACTGAGCATAGTGTTGGCCAAGTCCCTTCTAGCCAGAGGCCACCTCTTCTGAAGCAACCAGAGCCCCAAATGCAGCAAATTGAGAATTTATAACAAAAAAGTGCTGGCTTGACAATATTGCACAGTCCCATCCCAGCCTGCATCCAGTTCTCAACTATTCTCTGCCTTCAGTCCAATAGTAAAGTCATATTTATTTCCTTGGCTCTGCTGTGTTAATGAAAAAGCCACTTAACAAAACAAATAGAAGGAAGGACATTTGCAACCAATTATGGTATTGCTGATCAGTCACATTGTGCTGGAAATTACACACTGAAGTTCAGCCCAGGCAGCTGATCAATGACCTGGCAGCTTGGCACCGGTGCACACTATCAACTTAATAAATCAATGTAATTTCACTCCCTGTGCCAGAGTATATATGTGCAGTCAATATGACATCAATATTATACAATGATGGTTAAAACTAATTGCCCAAACACCCTGCTCTCTGTGCAGCCCCACTGGTGCTCCAGCAGGCTGGGTGCAATTTGACTACCTAGTCCTTAAATAAACCCCTGGGCATCATTCAAAATCATGTCTTTAAAGGCTTTTTTTTTTTTCCTTTTTTTTCTTTTTTTTTTGCAACCACAAGGGAAGTCAGCACTCCAGGATATCATTGAGGGTTGACCAAATTGCCAGCCAGCTCCCTGCTCCCGGGAGGACGTGGTGTGACGGCGGGTCCTGGCGCGGGCGGCAGGAACTGGAGGAATGGGGTTTCTCCTTGGTGGCAGATGCACATCTTGGCTGGTTTATTCTTGGCTTCCTCTTCCTAATTAGCTCTGACATTTTAGCTGTCGTAATATGGGCTTGGTTTAGAAAGTTGAGGCTGAAAACACTGAGTTTTGCTGCAAACAAGTTTAGTTTCAGTCCAGGGAAACCAGGATGCTTCTAACTGTCTGGAAGCTTTATGATGGGCTGGACCATGGAAATACAGGAGTCTGGGCATGCTGGTGGTCACTTGCTCCCACACCTGATAGCAGCACTTTCAGTGCTCTCTGCTCTTGTATTTCGCTCTACAAAGAACCATAGAGACTATGTAGTTTGTACTGATTAAAAAAAAAAAGGTAATTTATATAACTATTTAGAAACAGTTTTTTTAAGGACACTGAAGACATCCTAACAGGATTTTTGTAAGTGCCTCAGCCTCTCCAGCCAAGTGACACACTCAGCTCCCAACATCTAATATTTTAGAGCAGATATTTTACCTGGAACCAAAGCAACATCCACTCTGGCACATACTCCAAGCCTCTTACTTGGCCATGGCCTCAGCCTTTCTGGGAACATACCTGGCCCTTGTCCACCTGCTGTTTGTCCCAGATCATGACAACAGGAGGAGGGACATTGGGGCACTACAGACCCTCCCTGACACAGTCACTTTGGTTGCGTCCTCACCCCTCAGCTGCATTTTTCAGACGCGTCACGTGCTCCAGCCACAGGGGACACTTGCAAGAGATTTCTATATCATTCCTCTGGGCTTAATTCTTATTAATTCAACCATATTACTGTATAAAGAATATTTTAACTGTACTATTAATTAATCATCAAAGAATCATGATAGAATGCTTTGGGTTGGAAGGGACCTTAAAGTTCATCCATGTTCTGCAGGTACTTATAACCTTGGGGATACAGCACATGCACACACACAAATATATATATACACATATATGTAAAGGGCAACAATCTTTCTTTGGTAGTGATTTGGTTTGGCTAAAGCTTAGCTGAGAGCAGAGGTAGGGAGCAAGGAAAGGAGGGAAGAAAATCCTGGCTCATCTGTTGCCCAGCCACAGGCAAAGCTGAGTTTGGCTGTTTTTCTGGCAGAAGTGAGTTGTAAGGATAGTTTTGGAGGAGGAGAAAGGAGTGGCTGTTCAGATTTTATCGGGAAGGTTTTCCCAGGCTCAGAAGAAAACTGGGCAGAATGTGAGTCTGTGCTTTGGGAAGGAGCTGACAGATGGATTACAGAGGCTGGTGGGGCAAAGGTTACGGGCTTGGCCGTATGGGAGGTGGGTTATTGGTTCAGCCAGGTAAGAGGAGATGTGGAAAGGTAATAGGAATAAAGAGGAGGAGGCAAGAAGCTTGTAAATTATGTAAAAGAAGGACTGGTATGGTGGTGGAGTGAATTTGTGTCTTGAGGGTAGCTGCTAAAACTGAAGATGGCAACAGCTGATATAAGAAGAGGGAGGCTTGGGGGAGATTATTTTAAATATAATGTCTTAGAGATGATAAAAAGAGAAACTTTGAGACATAACTCCAAAGAAATCCAGCCTGGTATCACCTGGGTGAGAAGGAAAGGGGGAAAAGAGGGAGGATGGCAGGAAACCACCTATTCCCAGCTTACTGAGAGGGGTGGAAAGCAGTGACTGAGCTGCTCTGTACAGCTCTTGCAGTTTTTTGAGTTATCTGAGTATTTTTCCAATTTAATTTGATTAATGGATTATTTTTATATCATTACTGACAGTGTCCCAGAATGCTGATGACTGCAGCTGTTCCCTGGCTACATGGTCAGCCTGGTTCTTCCCCACAGGACACCAGCTCCACACAAACTTGGTTTCTTTTGCTGTTTCCAGAAGTTCACAGCAGAAAAATACTCTGAGAAAATTCTGACTTGTGGTGGCTTATCCTTGCTAACCCTGGCCATCACTCAAACAAAAAATGGCAGCGGTCTGTGGAAAAAAAGAAAAATAATTGAAAAATAGATTCTTACATCTTTCCAAACCACCAGAGCAGTTTACCCATTCCTGGGAAAAGATGCAATGAAGCAACGTTTCCCTCAATGTCAGAATGCAGGATGAAGCTTAGATGAGGCTTTCAAAGAAGATAATTTTATATTTGTCCTGTCAAATGCAGAAACAATCAGCCTTTTCTTTCTCTTACCTAAATATTTACGTCTAGGTTTGCTTTCGTTCCTTAGTTTGCCCGGTTGGAAAAAAACTTACATTGTTTTTTGTTTGTTTGTTTGTTCATGTTGGATTAAAAAACCCAGGATGTAGAACAGTTGGAGATGGGTTGGGGGATTTATCAGTTACACTTGGTGGGTGTCATATCCCTGTATGGTATGATGGGCAGAAGGTATGAAATCCTGGATCCAGCAGCATC
The DNA here is from genome assembly GCA_013399855.1 of Oxyruncus cristatus. NCBI lineage: Eukaryota > Metazoa > Chordata > Aves > Passeriformes > Cotingidae > Oxyruncus > Oxyruncus cristatus. Next base: position 580,250 of record VXAY01007106.1, on the reverse strand, counting down.
TGTAGCAGTGCTTCCTTTAGTTTTCATTACCAGTATTAGATAGAAATAACAGAATAATTCATACTTTCAAGAGCAAACAATGATTTCTCCAGATTAAGTGACTCAGTAGTGATCCTCTTCAAACTGGAAGCCACCTTACTCTGTTTGAGTTCCCAACCACCCCAGCAGCAATTGTGTTTCTCTCTGGAGAAACCTTCAGCACAGCTCTGGCTTGGAATTCGCTCAGGTTTCCATGGGGAGATGCCAAACTGCAGCTGGGGTGGGATGGTGAGGAGCAGTGCTGCTCGTGCCTCTCTGCTGGGGAGGATTTGGATCACGCCTGAGCTCCCGCAGCCTCGCTGAGGGGGGAGCAGGTCTGTGTGCTTGAGGCATCTCCTCCCCAGAGCTCTCCCCGAGGGAGCAGTGCAGCCAGGAGCTCTCCTGGGGTTTGCAGAGGTGTCTGTGTCCCTGCACCCCTGTGCTGTGACAGCCAGCATTTCCTCTCAACAGATGGCTGGAGGGCAGTGATGGTGAAGTGATGCAGCCTCAGACTCTGGTACCCAGAAAGACGCAGCTCCTGATGCTCTAACGTGGCAAGAGAACCTGCAGATCTGCAGGACTGTCTGCTGAAAACACGGCCCCAAAGGAGCCCCGTGGCTGTGCTTGGCCTCAGGTGGCACACACAGACGGGCACCTCCAGCAGCCTCGGGTCCAGCTCCTCACTCTGCCGTCCCAGCGCGTTTGCATAAGGAGCAATCCGTGAGTAACAGCTGCCTCTGCAGACAGCAAATCCTGCAAGTATTTTGTGGTAAACCTGCTGCTGCTGTGGGCAGGGAGGATGCACTTTACTCTGAAAGCAGGGGATGAAAAGCCTCTGTGGCAACGGCTGCGCTTTGAGAGCGGCTGAGCCCAATCCTCTGCACAGGCAACTGTTCATTATCAGAATAACTGATCTCCCAGAGCACTTAATGCCCTGCCTGCACGGAAGGAGCCAGCACACCCTGCAGCCTCACAGCCTTTTGCTGAGTGTCTCAGTCTTACTCCAGCAGCATTGCTGTTAATTGCAATACAAGTGCATTTCAGGGATTTACCTGTTTCAGTTGCTTGTTCAGGGTGGTACACGGTGAAAATAACAGCCTGAAATGGCTGTATTTGCCCAATTTCTAAGCTACAGGTGTGCAGTGGCAGATCTGTGCCTGTCAGCAGAGAACTGAGTCCAGGAATTAAGTAGATTTGCACCTTGCCTATCTGTTTGTAGATAAGAGCGTTACCTCAGAGCCAGGCAGTGGATATTGCTGATAGACTGAGCCTGGGTGCTGGGTTACTTCTGACTTTGACCTTGGCCACTTATATCACTGGAGCAAAATTTTGCGTGCTTCTGTTTGCTCACATGGAGATAAGGACACTGGTCTCTGGATTAAAAGTGTCATTAAGGAGGCACATTATGATTATAATTATTATTTTACAAGCTGAACAGTGTGCAGAAGCTGGCAGTGCTGCTGCTGAGCTTCCTCAAGGAGCGTGTGCCTTTGCAGAAGGGTAGAGGAAACACTACGGGAGGATTTTCTCATACATAAGCTGAGGAAACGGATTATCTGTGAAACAGCCAACAGTTTTTATTTACTGTGAAAATCTGAGTCTCACTCTCAATTTCCCATCAAGATAAAATGCAGGCATTTGGTTAAAATGGCAACTTAATGCTCCAGAGGTTTAATTACCACCACTCTATAATCAAAATCAACACAGAGTGCAGGCTGTAGCTCCCAACTCCAACAAGAAATGCAGCTCCCCACAAAGCAGTCAATAAAAAGAAGATATATAGCATGTGCTTGGATTTTGTGGTCCTTTCCACAGCTGAACTTGCAAATGTGCTATTGCTAATGGTTTTCTTTCAAACCTCAGGTTCTCCCTTAGCTTTCATCAAACTCCAGAGCTCCTTGTTTCTACATTTTAACTTTTTCTATATAATACCTATATACTTGGTACTGAATTAAGGGAGTTCCCAGTGCTGGGAGCTAATCTCCCTTTTTTTTTTTTCTGTATCAACAGAAAGCACTGAACTAGTCTCAATAGGGGTGATTATTGAAACTTTGTAAGAGCCTTGGTTGGAAAAAGTGTCAAGAAGACAGGTATGTTTGCTGGGCTGTGGCTGCTGTGATCTCTGGCATGGACCTCTACGGATCACATGATTGATCCTCCTCCACTGCAGTTTCTGGTGCTTTTCTTTAAAGACTTGAGGCCTTGTTAGACCATAGGACCAGCTTGGGTCTTGCTTGGTGCAGTCTTTCCTCTGCAAGTTCAGATTTCTTTTTTCCAGCGCATCTTCTGAATGAGGTCGTTATGCTGCCCCAACTGTTGATCCCTGTGAAACTGCACGTGCTCTATATTTTACCCATTCCTTTGCAAGTTGGGTTTTTAGTGAGCAAAGCCTTTAGCTGCCTTGCAGCTACACTCCTGCCAGGCACTAAGGCAGCTATAGCCAAGCAAAGCACAGGCACTGTTAGCAATGCACTCCTCTGCCTTCTGCCAGGGGTTGAGCCCCGGCTTTACATCCCAGGATGCTCCCAGATGCTGCAGTAACAACCACAGAAGTTGCTCTCAAAAAAAAAACCAAAAAAAAAAACCCCCACAACTTTGCTATGGTTTCTGTTCTTTCTAAGAAAGGGTTAATTTTCCTCCTCATCATCATCATCAGCCCCCCCATAAAAAGCAGAACGTTTTGTATCCTGCCCCTACTGACTTATGGAAATAAGAGATACCCTATTAGCAGTCCTTGTCCAAACACAGTGTTGGCCTGGTTAGTGCCAGCACTTTCCATCCAGCACTAGTATTTGTTTTTCCATGCTCTTAATCTTAAAAATTGAATCAAGTCTGATAAAAATGACTTCCTGAATATTGCATAACAGTTTACGTCTGTCAGGACGGGAGCACAAACAGATCTGACCTTGAACTTGGAAAGTTTCCTCCTAGCAGGTACGAGCTTCCAAAAGTCTGTGCTAGGTCTCCTTGCTGTCCAGGGACAGCAGCGAGGCTTCCCTGGCAGCCACCTTCTCTGCAAAAAAAGCTTTGGAAAAATGCTTTGGATCCTCCTCTGGGGATCTGAGAATCCCCCGGAAAGAGCTGCAGCAGGGAAGGCAGCTACATATTCTTGCTCTGAGAAGAAGGCAGAGGAGAAATCCTGTCCATATCTGGCAGGGTTTAGCCTCCAGGGATTAATTAAAGGCTTTTTCAGTTTTTCTTTCAAACCTCACAACATTCATCCCCGCCTCACTGAATAGGGAAAAGGGAGAGGCATTTTCTCTGGTGAAGCACCAGCCTGTTTCAATTTTCAGTTTTACATTGCAGTAATATGCTTTTCCTAAGGGAACACCACAGGAAGGGCAAACTTTGGCTTCTCACCATTGGAGCATTACATCATTAATATGAGCTGGAAATCTGAGCAGCGGGCAAAACAAATTCCCTAAACTTAATTCCCTCTTTCCTTGGTGCTTCTGTCCCTCTTCCCTGCCCATCGATAAAGCAGGTGGAGGCGTTGGCAGAGCCAGGGTGGTGGGGACCAGTGGACCATGAGTGGGTGGTGATGCTACAGGAGCAGGGAGGTGTCCTGCATCCTCTGAGCTGCTGGTAGTGCTGGGGCTGGAGACCAACAGAGCCCTGGGGCAGCACAACCCTTTCTTCTGTGACTCAGGCTTGTGGTGACGGATGCCATGGGGGGGAAGGAGCCACCTGGCTCTGGGGGCTCCCTGTGAAACCTGTGGGGTCTTTTGCACAGGTTTCCCAGTACCAGAAAAGTGCAGGGCTTGGGAGACTGTTTTTTGGGCAGCATCCTGAAGAAGCACCACAGCTCCCAGCTCAGCCCACTCCGAGTGTGTGTGTGGTGTCCTGCAGACCCCCTGGCTGTGCCCTGGCTGCAGTGTTTGTTTTCTGACCCCATTACCTATTCCAGTTTGGATTTCAGCTGCTTAGGCTTGATTATTTTAAACCTCCTCTATCTGATTATCAGCAACCCAGCCAGGCCAGATATGAAGCTTCCAGGGGAATCCCCAGCAGCGTTTCAGAAGGATAAATTGCCTCTCATTCATGCTTTTGGGAGTTTGGTCAGCCAAGAGAGGGGGGAATTATGAGGATATTCCGGGGGGGGGGGGGGGCAGAGGCATCTCCCCCTGTATTTCCTGTGCTACAGCCTCACAAATATCAAACTTTGCCGTGGGATGGAGTCCCTTGCTGCCCTGGGCGTGTGGGGAAATGTGTCCCGGCAAGCCCCCCCGAGGTGTCGGAGATGGGCACACACTAACCCACGCTGGCACGGAAGGATGCTTCTGAAAGCAGAGCAGCACAGGGACCCACTGGCCGCAGATTGGTACCCAAGCCAGGCAGCCCTGTGCAACCTCCCCGGAGCTGCCTTGCTCTTGCTTTTCGGTTTTCTATTGTTATCCTAAAGCTGTCTTCCTCCTCCTCCCCCCAGCAGGATGAGGAAGCCTCCAGCTGGCCTAGGAGGCTTATCAGCTCTGTCTGGCTGGGTGTTAACAGTTTATTTGCATAAGTACCTGTCCCTGTCATATGCCGCTTGCCTTTGTGACTCACTGGAGTTGTTTATTTTTCCTCCAGCAGCCAGGCTTGCGGCTGCTGCTCCCCGAGGGATGCCAGGGCAGATGCCACCACCCCCGGGCACTGCGGGATGCCTGGCACGCTCGGGACAGGACGCTCACCCTCCCTGGCTCACCCGCTCCTCCCTGCGGGACCAGCTTGGAAATTAAATGTGCAACTGGTCGGGTCCTGTTTTCTCCTGGCTGTCAAGATAAAATTTAACCGACCCCCCCAGCTGGAGAGAGCAAGGCTTCCCCTGGGACCACAGTGCCAGCTCCTGTTGCAGGGAAGATGCATCTGGGTGGAGGGCTGTGTGATGAGTGTGTGTCTCCTCACTGCTGTTAGCATTCATAGGCTCACAGGATGTCCTGAGTTGGAAGGGACCCATGGATCATTCAGTCTGACTCGTGGCCCTGCACAGGACAACCCCAGAGATCCCAGAGGGTGTTGTCCAAACGTTTCTTCAGCTCTCTTCAGGCTTGGTGCCATGACTGCCTCCCTGGAGAGCCTCTTCCAGTGCCTGACTACACTCTGGGTGAAGAACCTTTTCCTGATATCTTTATTTTAAGGAGCAGAGATCCTTAAAGCCTTTTCTGAGCTCAGGTCTCTGCTCCAGAGGCAGCGTGACCTGCCAGACCAAGCCTCCTGGCTGTGCTGGAGCACCCACAGTGCAGCTCTGCCCCAAGTGCTGGTCGTGACCGCAGAGTCACCTCCTCAGGTAGGAGCTGAGTGATCTTGTTTCTGCTCATTCGCTCTGAAGTGTTTTTCCATCCATAGCAAGAAAGTCATTAATGTTAAACTTCCGCTGCCAGGTACGATTGAAGATTATAGCCACTCCAAAGGGGGTATGTGTTGCACATACAATGTGTTGAAGGTCCTGGCATGCAGGAATTGTTGCTCCAGTGGCTGCCTGTGATCCGTGGAGCTCAAGAGAGAACGGCTCAGACAGACGTGGGGCTGCTCAGCAGCCTGGCAGGGCCAGTGAAGGGTGCCCAGTTTCAAAGGGCAAAGGTAAATTCAAAGCAGTAGCTGGTGCATCCTCTGCACAAGGGCTGTAATCCTATCCCAGGAGACGACAGACTTATGGTTTAACAAGTCTCCGTGCTGTTGTTGCTGTGATATTTTCCTAATATGGTGCAAATCCACGAGGTCCTTGGTGCTCGCAGGAGGGCAATGCTCGGTGTGGGATCCTCCCTGCAACGAGCTACCGGGACTGAAGGATTTTCATCTGAATGTGGCCCAGAAACCTGGGAGTTGCCATGTGGTGTGTTCTGCTTCCCCTCCATGGCTGATGGGCCAGTGAGTCAGGAGTCCACCCATCCAGCCACTTCTGGTATGTAAAAGTTATTTTAGACACATTTCTGGTGTTCATCATATCATTCATCATATAAAGTGCCTTTGACAATGTACCAGTTGAGCTGTGCCAGTTGTGTTTTGCTCCTCTGGCTGGGAGGATGGATGGATGGATGGAGGAAGCTTGGTGAGAAGAGCAAAGGATTTGGCTCAGCTCAGCACGTTCAACCTCAGCTCTGACAGTGTGATGTTACAGGGCAGGTCGAAGTGTGAGAGAATTGAGTGCAGAAAGGCAGATAACCAGCAACTTCCTAGGAGTGCGATCATGGAAGAGGATCAGTGGACTTGGTTTGTCCAAAGAAAAATGCAGAGAGAGAAAGCAGAGGGAGAAGGAAGCAAACAATGCATCATATGAACCATACAAGAAATGGCTAAAGGAGCAGAACCAGAGAAGGATAAATTCATGAGGCCAGGAGAGGGCTGCAGGAGTCTCATTATAAATATCATATTAAGTTGTATATCTCAAGAAATCCCCGACTTTCCATCTTTATCTCTTTTCATCAAGTGCATTAAGAGCTGACTTGTCCTTCTGGCTACTCTCAGGTCCTTCTGAGCCACTGTTGCCCATCCCACGTGCCTCCCTCTCTTCTGGCTGCACCCAGGCTGACTTTGCTGCAAGGGAACACTGCTCAGGCGATGGAGTATCCATGTCAGCCCCCCTACGGCTAAAACCAACCTTGTAAGCAAACCCTCATAATTTTATTTATGACTTTTGGATGAGATAATGGTTCTCCACTTTGAAAAGAAAGCTCCCTACTTCAACATTTATTTTCTATAAATGCCTTGGCATTTATATTGCAACAGGAGACTATTCAGTGACATTATCTGATAAATATCGTGTTATACAGCTGCAATTTACAATGCATATATTTTTAACGGTGCTTCTAAGCTAAATTAAATGCTTCTAAAATATGGTACTTATGGAAAACAAATGTCTTTTCTAGCAATTTTGTTTTTCAGGGTACACTGTTTTTTTGAAAACCAGATACCATCTCTATCCTGTCAGGCAGTAAATTATGCACTTGCACTTTCATAAACTCTCCCCTTGGGAACTTAGTCAATGAAATGGAAATGTCTTTTTCACACCCTCCAACTCCGGAGAAATACAGAGAAATAGCCAACTCGGTTATCAACTGAATCCATACAAAATGTGGATTAATGCAGTCCTGATGCATGTATTGTTTAGCATATGTACCATTCACTCAAATGGTGCTTTGAGCTGTGACTGGGATCATTGATGTCTCTTTTTTTTTTTATTTGGGAGAGTAATTGCATGTTCTGTGGTGGGATCTGCAGTAGGAAGACACCCACTGGCACCGGACTGTAACCTCCCTCCTGAGCCAGGCTCCTGTGGGAGGAGGAAAGCTCTGTTGGCTTGCTCAAGGCAGTAAAACACAAAGGCTTCTACACCCTGGTGGATGTTTCCTGGGTTGTGGAGTGGGAATGGGCAGGACAAGGTTTAGAATGGCCTGTCCTGCCTTTGGGATAGCCTTTCACCAGGGAGAGCAGAGGCACAGAGGCAGCTGGACCAGATGCTCCTTGTAGGCCCCTTCCAGTGGAACTATTATCCTAAATCTACTTGTGTTTTCATCGTCCATCACCCACAACTACAGAGTTTGCCTGTAGCAGTCAAATATCTTCATACAAAACCCCACGTGGTCTGAGGAGCTGTGCTATTCCCTCACTGCACTGAAGGTGGAAAGTGTGAGATGCCAACAAAAAGGAGGCAAAGGAATGAAAGCAGGGAAGGGTGGGAGGGTGTTGCAGGGGAGTCTGCTGTGATGGCCAAGGATCCCTCCAAAGCAGGAGGAGCTACAGCGGGTCTCCTGTCACAGGAGGAGCAATGGAGCTGTTCACCTCACTACTGATTGTCCTTATTTTCCCAAATTTAACTCCCAGACCCTTTGAAAGCCCCAGTTCTTCCAGTCTGGCGACTGCATGAAATGTGGGATGTATTATATGCACTTGGCAATAGAGGCAAACTTGGAGAAAAGAGGAAAAGCAACAACAACAAAAAAAAGGAATCTTGAAATTTGGCAGAAAAAATGCAGTGCACAAACCCCACAGGAATGTGAGCATCTTTGCACAAAGCCACTTATGGATGCATTCCTTAAAGGTAATCCCTTCAGACAGAGCGAAGCTGCCATTTCTTTGAAAGATATTAAAGCAGCTGTTGCTAGAACATAGAGAATTTCTGAGCTCTCTGTCAAGGGATGGACATTTGTAATGCTATATCTACTTTATTTACAGTTTGATACCAAATTTCCAGCTACTGAAGGTAATTGAGACTGCAAACAAAATCTCACTATCCACTGATCTGCCAAATCAAATTTTTTCTCCTGTAAGTATAGTGTTTTTCCTTAGCTTCAGAGAGGAAAAGAATTATGCAGAATGAATGAGAAAGAAAGGGGATTAGTTTATATAATGACCATAGCAGCCATCTCTCCCTTGATCTGTCTGTCATAGTTTATTCTCGAAGATGGGAATGATTATTATTGTAATTTAGAACAGAGCTTGTTCTCTTTCCTTCTGCTGCATCTGCTTACTACTCCCCAAATTAACACATATTTTAATAAAAACTAAATATTCTGGTTCTAGCTGGGGTATTGGATGACCCCAGCTGGGATATGGGCACAGCAAGATTTTCATCTTCTCTGTGTTCCCCTCCAGGAATGTCTGTGCACTGCTCTGGTCTTTGATAGGAATTAAAGCAGCCATGAGGCTATTCTAATGACTTCTGGCTACCAGAGGCCTCACAAGAGGGTATCTAAGGCAGTAAATCAGCAGCTACGTGTCTCCTGTGCTGTTTTCAAATTGTGTGGTGCTCCTGAGGATCTCCAGGAGCTCCCTGTCATCAGAGCAGCTCCCTGCTCCGTGGTGGTCCCCCAGCATCAGAGCAGGGTGGGTGCCACCGCAGGAACAGGCTCAGGGAGCTGAGCCTCCCTCATGGCCTCTCACAAGCTAATATCAGGAAATACATTGTTTCTAAAGGTCTTCAAAATTACACTGGATTTTTTCGCTGTATTTGGGGACTACTTGCACTCCCACGGACCTGTCCCACCCGTGTGTCTGGTGCTCATGTACTACACTGATCAACTTTGATGCCAACAAGGCAACTGGGTTTTCCTCTTTCTCTCCCCTGTCTGCACCAAGATTTTCACGGGTCTCAACTCCGACTGAGAAATTTTATTAAACCAAAGTCCTGAGAGATGAGCTAATTTATACACTTGTTCTCCTGAAGTTGCTTTAACACTTTTGCAGTTGTAACTCTAGGCTGAGCAAAGTCACCCCTAAAATCAAAGTTTTCACACCTCACCACCCCAGCACAGCGCTCCCCCAGGGTGTGGCGAAGCAGCCACGTGGCAATAGCTCTGCAGCATTTTGGGGGACTCATGTTTAGTGACGGGATTTAACTCTGCAGAACTCGTGCAAAACTTATAAAGACTCCGTCCTTCACTTCAAAACATCTGTTAATTCTACTTGTGTGCTCATCCTCGAAAGGCTGCCTATATTTTTCCTTTCAGGTTTGCAAAAATAAGCACCGGTGAATGAAGATGAAAGGGAAATGTTGCTGGTTTCTTCCCTGGATATCGTATTTCTTACTTGTTGCATAACTGCTTATTTTAGCATCAATCAGCTGAGCCTTTGTTGTGCAGACAATTCTGTCCTTTTAGAGGATTTGTGCAGTATTGTTTCTTCCAAAATGCTTTTTTTTGTTGTTTTTGTTATTAGATTTATTCCTTCTCTTAGCAAATGCCAACTGACAACACCCTGTCAGAGCTCTTCATAAGTGTTACATAAATGTCATACTATGTAAACTGAGTGTTGTATATATCATATACATGACCTTTCTGGAGAACCATCCATCAGGTGCTATCTGAGTGTGTGTGTCACATTTACGTATTTGTACACAAGCTGTGTTCAAGTGTGCATGTATGGCAGCCAAAATTCTATTATGGAAAGTACTCAAAACGCAGAAATGGCTGAACTCTTCTTGTCGGTGCAACTTCATCTACCCCCTTTCATTGAAGCAGAACAAGACTTTAATTTCATGTTCAGATACTCTTTTCCTTCTGCATCGCTGTGTGTGCAGTGAGATGGTCAGCAAGGGGCTCAGTGATGCCTATTGTTCAGCACATGAGCCTGGGCAGAGTACATTATTCAGCACATTATTCACATGTCTGACCACTTTTGGATTTCACAGCGATAGAAAACACAGCTCAAATACTTCTCTGTGCAGTTTTCAAAGCAGAGCAAGGTGCCGATGTTCCGGATGCCAAAAATGCATTGAGGTTGCATCTAGGCATGCTGTGGACCTGCCCTGCCATGCTGTGACCTTCCTTAGAGATGTTGTCCAGAAATCATGGAGAAATGGCCTCAAAGGGTGGTAAGGCTGCAGTGTGGAGTACAGGGCCAGAGCAGAGGGACCTGCAGGTTCCTCAAAAGACAAAATTATTAATGTCCTCGTGGTTCTTTCTGTAGCACTTTCCACTACACTGCCTCAGTGCTTCAGCACCTTCATTAATCCTCCCCAAACGCCCGTTTTGAAGATGGGTCAGGGTGACACATGCATGGATTAAGGTCAGTTTTGACTAATTCAGGGTACTCCATCTGAAAAGCATAATGTCTGCTTTTTCAGAGCATTTAACATGATACAGCACTTCATACATGCAAGCACAGCACCCACTGCTTCCAGCTGCACGAAGATGGATGTCAGCAATTCAGGCTAAAGGTTTCCAGCCACGAACCCGCAGTGTGGGCGCTACAGCCATCAGCAGCCAAAAGTTTGGGTTGATGACTTTGTTAGCATCATGTAGCCTGTGGCAAGGGCATGGAGGGAATCTGCTTCTTTGGGAGAGTTTTATCCTATTGTCACAGTCTCTCTTGCATTGCTCCTTGGGCAGTTCATGGTTCTGCAGATAAGATGAGAATCTGGCCAAGGCGTTTTCTTTTTGACTTACGCAGCAGGTCCAGGGTGTGCAGGTGTCGTAAGGAAATCAGATGGGGACAGTGTGATTAAGAACTGCACTAGAGGATGTGTGCACACAATCAAATTGGTATGGAATCGCTTTGGACACTTCTGATGTTCCGACCAGGTAACACAATGACCTTCACAATATCCCTTAAGGCAGCCTGTGCACATGGATGAGGTGGGATCCATAGGTGAAGTCCAGGCAGCGAGTGTTGCTGGATGCTGGAGCAGCAGGGTCAGCACTCACTGACATCCCCGGGGCTGACAGGGACTGACAGACAGGGGCGGTGCTCATGTATCCCACACTTTTGCAATCCCAGCAAAGGCTTTTTGATCAGGGGGTGATGTTTCCTGTTTCCAGGGGGGCCTGTTGAGAGGGTTCTGAGCACCTGGGGCAGCAGGCGGCCCAGAAGCAGCATCTTTGAGATTTCAGCAGCATTGGGCTTTTTTTTTTTTTTTTTTTTCCCCCTGTGTTGTGAGCTGCTCTTCTTCAAACCCAGTAACATGACTGATTAGGGTGGGTTTATCTAAAAGACCATAAAAGGCTGCTTTATGCCACATTTCAAGACCCTATTACCAGAGTTACAGTCAAAAAAGCGTGACAAGCCCAAAAATGAACAAGATGATGTTCTTCTACTCTGCTTTCATCTCTGGAAGAGGCAAAGGATTTGGAGCGTTCAGAAAACATCCAGCACAGGCTGCCAAGGCAGAAAGTTGCAGCCTAATTCATTCAAGTTTGGCAATTTATAAGGAGCCACCACAGGGATGTACGGTGGGGAGCATCTGGCTACCGGTAGCTGTGGTTCCTAGTGGTTTATAACCGGTAATTCAGCGTTTTAGAGCTCACCAGCTTAACGAACGTAAGAGATGATGGCAGATTGTGACTGAAAGACCGTAAGAGATGATGGCAGATTGTGACTGAAAGACTGTCTTTAACCTGAATTTTAATCTTCTGCAGCAATGGTTTAAAACAGTGCGAGCCAACTTCTGTAGGGCCCCCGGGAGCCGGGGAAGATGCACGGTGTACATCCAGTTATTATTATTTTAATTTAAGAAACCGTTTCTATCCCGACAGCACCGCTGCCGTTGTTTTTAATCGCGGGGAAAACAGCTGGCAACAGGCAGCCCTGAACCACCCAGAGCCCAAACCACTCGCTTGGGGAGCGCGCAGCAGGGTCACCCCGCGGGGAGGCGGGAGGCGGCCGCGCCGCTCCGCACCTCTGCGCGGAAACTCTGCTGCGAAGTTTTTTTTTTGGCGGAACGCACACATGTACGCACACAGGCGGGTCGGGGGGAGAGGGGGGGCTCTGCTGCCGCTGCC
>VXAY01007106.1:484915-566392 GCA_013399855.1 Oxyruncus cristatus | reverse complement strand
CCCGGCGCTGCCGAGCCCCGGGGAGGGGGGGGGGCACCCGCCGCTCCCCCCGCAGCATCACCCGCGCTCGAAAACATCCCGCGTCCTCCCCCCTCCCCGCGCTGTGGTCCCCTTCTCCCTCCTTCCCCGGCCACCTGCCCCTTCCCCGGGCGCTCTCCCGCATCCTCCGGGGAACCAGCGGCGTCCCCGCCGCGCTCCTGCCCCTTCCCCACCTGCCGAGCCGCTTCCCGCGCAGGGTGCGGGGCTGGGAGCCCCCCGCGTCCGGGGTGGGAGCTGCGAGCTGGAAGTTGGGAAGCGCTGCAAAGGCGGGAGGCTGCTGAATTGTCAACCTCGGGGGGGGNTGAGTTGCCCCGCGGGGGGGGGGGGGGGGGGGGAATAATTATATATTTATCTCTCGCCATACCTGCACATCCTGAGCGCTTTTTGAGTGGGAAGGGAAGGATGGCATGGCACTCACAGGGAAAATTCCCGGCGCCTTCTCAGCACCCACGGTGAGAATTGTTTACTGAAGGGTTTGAGCCAGGACCCTCCGACGGCTGGGACATTTTTAGGAGGAGATTTTGCTTGAGGGAAGAAAAATTCAGTGATCTCAGCCTTCTCTCCGGGGGTAAGGAGCCCGGCTCTTAGGAATGGTGTTTGACCTTTAAGCATTTATTGGCTACTGGGGTTAAAATAAGCTTGAGATAGAAGTAAAAATAGCTTGCAGAAAGGTTAAATCGAAGGTTAAATTTGTTTTTCCTAGGAAAATTGAGGCTGATGTTCAAAAATGTGGGCTTGGAGCAAAGGATGGACGGTACATGTTAGGGGGTCTGTAGGCAGGGAGATGTAATTCCTTTAAAGTATTGATGGCTGCTGATAGTGTTTGACACCCAAATTCTGAAAGCTGGTGGGTGGGTGGTCCCCACACTATTTAGGTCTGGTCTTTGCCTTTCTGTGGTAGTTCTGTACAAAGACCGGAGTTCCCATAGCTCCTGTTGATTTCCTCCGAGCTGTGGATGCTCAGAGACCTGCAGGATGGGGCAGCCGGCTGTGGGCGTGGAGCCGTGCCCGGTGTCCCTGCCCTCACACTCCCCCCCAAAGGCAGGGATGCCTCCAGTGCCCTCAGTAACCTTTCTGATTACCTGTGCTCTGTCAGGGCTTGCTGAAGAAAAAATAGATAATTAGAGGGTAACGAGTCAGAAGAGGCAAATGGAGTTATAAATGTGAGTAGTAAAGAAAAAAAATCCCCTTGTAGACTTGGGGAAAGGCAAAGCACAGGAAGTAAACGAGGGCTTGTTTTGTTTCAAATTGAAATGAGATTAAATTTTGCCCCAGGGAGCCAAGACAGCCAGCAGAGTTGGTGTGGAGGAGAGGAGGGATGGCTCACTCCTCACCTGGGCACCTGAGTTTTTGCTGGAAAGTTGGGGCTGGCAACAACCTGTGGAGGAGGCGAGGGGCAGGCGAGCCCCGGCGGGCAGAGGCAGGCTCCCACTGCCCGGAAAATGGATGTTCTGGGTACCAGGATCCTGCCTGTCTGCATTTACACTTCTGCAGGGTTACCAGGGAGGTTAAGAAAAGCTTTCTCCCAGACGTGTGAGGGCTGTGCACCACAGTTTGCTGAGGCTCTGTTGGCCCAGCCGCTGCGCGTCCTTCGGTCCCAAACTTCGTTCTCCTGTTACTATGAAATTGGGGCTGTGCCAATTCGGGGGACGCTGCTGCTCTCTCAGAGCCTCCTGTAGCAGCGCTTGGCTCCAGAATTGCTAATGGGAAAAGGCGATGGGAAGAGGACAACCCTCCCACGGTGTAAAGACTGGGACGTTCCAGCCCTCCACCCTTCTTATTACACTTTCTAACAACCGGTGTTCCTAGACAGAGGGGGGGGGAAAAAAACCCAGTTAAGGCAGAGGGGAAGCGCTGAGGGGGTGCGTCGGGAGCAGCCCCGCGGCTGCACATCCCCCGCGGGTTGCGGGCGGTGGGACGGGCGCGGGGGTCCCTGGCGCGGGGTCCGCTGGCCGGAGCGGTGTGCGTGCCGCTGGGGGCACTATGTTCCGTTTGTGTTCCTATTTCGGGGCTGGAAGAACAAACAGGGAAGTGGTTTTTCTGCAGTCTCATTGCAGCTCGCAAACAGAGCACATCATTCAGCCGGTGTTGCTCACAGCGTCAGAGGTGACGGCGCGGGGACCAGCGCGGCGCATCCCTCAGCCTGGGGGAGGCTGGGAGAGGTGATGAACAAATACTTTCCCCCCCCCCTTTTTTTTTTATTCTTTTTTCCCCTGCAACTTACGCAGGTTTCTGTGCCTGTTCCCTGTGGATTCGGGAGAACAGGCGAATTTCTCTCTTGGCTTGCCACAGTCCAGAATGGTTCATTCTTGCAAACAGCCCTTGCACAGGGTGCTGGGGTGCCACTGAAATCTCCAAATCACTCGGGGCTTTATGTACAGAAGGGTTTGCAGGGAGCTGGGAAACATCAGGGGGTTCCCCAGACCACGGGGATGGTGGAGGGGTCCACAGAGGAAGAGTTCTGTGCTGGCTGGAGGCTGGATAAGGCGTTTTGGTTTAGTGTGGATGGCAGCGGGCACCTGTCCCTGGGCAGTGTGCCCAGAGGGGGCAGGAGCTCAGGACCTTGGCACAGGGATCTGTGCCAGGAGTACTGCTGCCTTCACCTCTCCCAGGTTGCATGGGCAAAATCGCATTCCCAAGAGCTCCTTCTCCGCCTGCCCCTGCTGTGAGGCAGGACCAGCCAGCCTCAGACCATCATCTCAATTTTAATGCCAATCCTGGTGCTAATTTGTCCAAGGCCCCTGTGATTTACATTTGTTTAGGCTGATGGAGGGCCATCATCTTCCTTGGTTTAGCATTTATCTGCCTTTCTCAGCTTGAACAAAGGCAATGCTAAACATGTGTTGGTTTGCAAGCAATTCTGGGTTTTTTTTTTTGGTCTCCAGGCTTTAGCCAGGGCTGTGCCTGTGGATTTGAGTTGCAGACACTTCAGGGGGATGTTCATTTGTTTGTAAAAGAAACCCACATCTGTTTCTGTTTGAATTTTTTAAGCAAGCCTACATAGAAACCTTTCACTTGGTTTCTGGCTCTGTAAAAACTAGATTTTGGGCCAAGTTTGACCTAACAGTGACCTTTTCAAAGTATTACAAATTTTTTTGGTATTTGTTTATGACTTTATTAATGATGCCATGCGGGGAATGGGTCAGTTAAAGGTGAAATTAACTTCTAATGTAAACAGAAGATTAATTTTGGAGCAGAGACTGTATTTTGTGGAGACGTAAGTTGCTCCGTAGTTCACCAGCTGAATTGCTCCTGAGAGCTTGTGGGAGCTGGAGCTCCAGCCCTGGTTGGGATGTGGGCAGTGGGTCCCCCCCCGCGGTGCCAAGGGGGTGGTGGGAGCCCAGCCACCATCAGACTTTATAACTCTGTGATCCAGATGGGGAAATGGCCAAATTACCCTTCTTCTACAGTAAATTCCTCTGTTAAGTGCCCTCGGTTTACTACTGTTGGGCTGCTCCAGATGAGTCCCTCGGAAAACAGCATCTTCTTAAAAAACAGCCTGGAACTTAACCATTTTCTGGAATGGGCTGGTTTTGGCCACAAATTTTTTTTCCCTTCAGGCACACAGTACCATGTGTGCCATCCCCTGCCCGGGGGGTCATTGGCTTTCAGTGCTGCTGTTCAGAGATGTCCCTACTTTGCTCAAGCCAGAATTTCATTCAGAAATTCAATGCAGTTTGGTTCAGAGGATGCTGTCCTGGATCCTGCCAAGCAGTGGCAAAATGATTTACTGAAGCAGAGCCACTGTTTTACCTGCAGTGTGAATCATTTCTGTATGTGAATATCAATCCATCCTGTTACGCAGTGAGCATGTAAAGGGGTGTTCTGTAGGAGGGTGTGGGACAGAAGCAGGATACAGGGACCGAGCTCCATTGGAGGGATGATCAGTGCATCTCCTCACACATATATCGGAGCCAAAACCAGTCCCAGCATCTCATACCTGTGCTGACCATTGATTGTAAACCTTTTCCCTGCCTTGGAAGGAGAGTGATGTCAGTGACACTGTCTTGCTGTAAAGGCAAAGATGGGAAGCCTGGGAAATCTCGCTGGCTGTCGGTAGCATTCCTTTGCTTCAGCTCAGGTGGTTATTTTCCCTCCGTTGGCTTTGGCTTATTTAATCTCTGTGATTAGGAACTCCAGAATCAATAAAAGCATTGCTCTGTCTCTGTGCTCCAAATGCCTGTTTGCCACTTCAGACCAGTAGAAACCAGTTTAAGAGGTTCAGGTAGAATTTCCACTAAAAGTAAGTAAGCTGCAGTTAAAACTATCTTCAATTTCATTTCCCCCAAGCAAAACCTAATGGCTACTTGGAACCAGGCTGTTTTAATAACATCTGTTTCCCCTTGAATCGCTGGGGGAAAAGTATTGATATTGCCATATTCTGAAGGAGTGTTTTAAGTCACGTTTTGACAGGGCAATGCCTTACCACAACACTGATAGTTAAAATGGTTAGGATACTTTGTAGTATTTTCCCTGATAATGCTGTGATAACACAGAGCACATATATTGTAAAATACAGATATTGCATGGGCTTTATATGCTTATGTGGAACGTTTCCTGATGTTTGGGGGAATGTCATGCTCTAGCTTGCTATCCAGTGTGTGTGCTGCTTGTACCTGCTGTGACCAAACCACACAAAACCAATGTTTAGTATCATTCCCACTTATCATTTGTGGGAGCAGTAGTGTGTATGACATGTGAACGCCTTTAGATTCTTTCAAAATATCTCAAAAAGTACTAGGAAGATGTCCATGAGATTAATGTTGTTTTCCTGTGGATGTATTTTGGCTCACAGCCTGTTGGGTACTGTCTGGTCCGTGGGTATCCCTTTCCCTCCAGAGCTCCCCAAACCCTGTGTTGGGGGCCACGTTGATCAGTCACTGGGCATATTGGTAAACTGGGGTCTTCAAAAGCTAAAATACCTTTTTTCTTCTGGTTTTTTTTTTTTTCTTTTTTTTAAAGCACCTACTGGTACAGATATTTGACTTTCAGTTCCGAGCGCTCAGTCACGAGGGGCGAGTTCAGGAGAACCTGCTGATTTCAGGCGCTTCTGTGGCTTGTTCAAAGTCACAAAGCAAATCAGCTGAGCTTGAAACGGGGTCTCCTAATCGGTGTGGTGGTACCTGCTGCTGTGATTTCGACTCTGAGAGGGTGGAGAAGTCACAGCAGCTGTGCAGAAGCCACTTGCTCACCCCTTGGGGGCTGCCGGGGGGGCTGCCCTGCTGTGCTGGAGCGGGCAGAGCAGTGCAGGGTGATGGGAAGTGTGCCTCAGGCTGTGCTGGTGTGTGTTGGCTGTGTGACAGATACCCCAGAAGTCTTTGAAAGAAGGAGATACTGGCTGAATGGGAAGATGAATCAGAGGGTAAAACCCCAGGCTTGTGGTACACAGGGGTTCTCTTCAGGTCTGGGATGCTCGTACTTCCCCCTGCAGACATACCGAGAGTGTGCACAGTTTCCATTCTTCTGTCTTCACATTTCTCAACCTTGCAGCCCCCTTGTGTTGTTCACAGGACATCTTTTGTCCCGTCCAGCAGCACCACTGTCCATGGTGGGGCATCCTCTGGTCCGTCATGGAGCACCCTCCCATGGCAATGCTGTTTCAGAGGAAGAGCCATTTGGTTGCAAATCCTGCCTGGACAATTTGCCATGCAAAGCTGAGTGATCCAGGTGTGCCCACTGTAACTCCTGGGAGTGGAGAAGGCTGGTAAAGAGGCACTCACACCCTAAAGTTTTAAAAAGCCCTGTGAGGATTGTTTTCTTCCTTTTTTTCAGCTTCTGGGTAGTTTTCTGTCTTGAGGGTAAGGACTGACTGGTGCTGGGTCAACATGGTGTGCGGATATTTAGAGATAACAGTGATTTGGTGCTGAGATGAGTTTTCTGTACATTAAGTGTAATGTTCAATTTCTTTTGTTACAGATGGAAGAAAAACGACGCAAGTACTCCATCAGCAGTGATAACTCAGACACCACTGACAGTAAGACCTTTAATTCAAAGCTTTGAACAAGATTCACCTCCAGCAGGGAAAATGCTTGAATAATTACTTTGCAAAGATTGGAGGAAACTGCATTTACTGGGAAGTCCCTGCACGATGAATTGTGTGCAGGGCTGGGTTTGTCAGAAACGCAGCAACAAGCTGATACCAATTTATTTAAACACTTGGCTGTGGCTCCTCTTAACTGATGAGAGTGTCTCCCTCGTGTGAGGAGTCTGGGCGAGGAGAGCTGCTGATTGCAGATCTGCTAACAAAGCAGCTAACACCCTTTGTAGATGAGTTGTCCTTTCCTGTGAGCTGCAGCCTGAGGCTACTTTGCTCTTGATTTGGGTCATACGGGGGAAAGGGAAGTTTTTATTGGAGTCAGGGTAAAACTGGAGCCGCATTGTTCCCTTCTTGCAAGCTGAAAAGTGATGTGGGAAAAGGGATAAAGCTCAAGCCAGCAAAACTTGCAAGCCCACGCTTGCTTTTCCAACATCTACCTCACTTCATCCTCGTTCAGGAAAGCACAGGAGCATGTGCTCAACAATAAACATGTGCAAATGTGCTGAATTTTGGCTATAAATAGAGCACTTTCCTCTCCCACTTATCCCAGGGTTTCACCCACTGCACACATACCGCAGCGCCTCGGTGTTCAGAACCCTCGAGGCACCAGCCTAATCCCTTGTCTGGGCTCCAGAGTTTCTTACTAGTTGCTCTTGGTCTTTTACAAATGTCACAGTAATTTCATCTGGGCCGCGCTGGGAATTTGCTCTCCACACTTTACAGGATCTGGCGGCTGGATACCCGAGAACGAAAGGGACTTTGCTAAAGACACTAAACTTCTGGGCCTTTTCCTAACAGGATGATGGGGAGATTACAGGGGGTTATGGAAAGGCTGATCTTGCTGGGTTTGGCTGCCGTTCCCACAGCTTCAGCCAAAAAAATTGTCAGCGTGAGAGGAGTTTGCACCACCACTGCCGACGGGAACCTGCTGTTGGGCTGCTGGCGGGGACCCCCGTCCTGCTGCAGCCCTGGGGGGCCTGGGAGCTGAGCTGTGCCTACAGAAAGCGTTTCAGGCTCTGTCAACACCACTGGCTTCCCGTAAAATGAAACATCTCTATCTCAGAAAGGGGTTTGTTTTGGAAGCTGTGCTCCAAACTTCCCGTCTCCTAATCCCCAGATGCTCAAAGGCTTACGGAGCGGCTCGTTGGCTTCGCTGCCTTTCGGGGGTAAGGCATCTTTAATCATGGTGTTAAACAACATGGCCTTATCTCTGTTGGGCTTGGATATTTGTGCTGCAGGTGATACCTAAGCTGTTGACAAATGCTCTCCTGCAGGATAATTGTAAACAGAGCGGTGACCATCTTTTTTTATGCTCTGCCAGGAAAGGGTGGTAGTGGTGCGTTATCCAGGTTTGCATAGTTGTAGCATCACACTGTAGCTTGAGAGGAGGGGGCAAGGTGGAAATTAGTGGCTCAGTTTCTCCATAAAAGCTGTGGAGCTGCTGCTTCCCTCCTTTGAGCAGCTCACTGAGTAAAGCAGCGTGTCCATGTGGCTGCAGTATAGGGATGTCTGCTGTGGGCTTTGCCTGCACAGTCCTGTTATGCACTGAAATGCTGTAAAAAAGTCATTTATATGGAACCCTCTTTAGTGACATCTATCCTGACACTGCGATCAAAAAACCAGCTGTCTTTTGGGAACAGATGATGCCCCCACTTTTGGTCTTCATTTTATGAAGAACGAGAAAGTG
Source organism: Oxyruncus cristatus (assembly GCA_013399855.1). Lineage (NCBI taxonomy): Eukaryota > Metazoa > Chordata > Aves > Passeriformes > Cotingidae > Oxyruncus > Oxyruncus cristatus. Next base: position 558,629 of record VXAY01007106.1, on the reverse strand, counting down.
GACTGCAGGTAAAGAGTGCAAGGTGAGCTGGTGCCTCTTCCCCTGCCAGCAAAAATAGGCATGTGAGATTTATCTGGGCTCAATTGCCTGAGCTGGTGGAGGAACAGACATTTCCTGTTGCAGTGGTGCTGCACCCTGATCCCTTGGGTCAGCTCAGCTCCTGGCCAGAGCCCTTCCTCATGTACAGGGCTCCGTCGTGCTTGGACGTTGCTTATGTGCCCAGTAGTGTTTCCTCCTATTCAGGATAAAAGGAAAAAATTGGTGGTAAATAGCCCCATTGATGGTTAATTTGTTGCACCCTCACAGAAACATTTTTATATGGTGGAATCCGGAGGGGTCCTGCTACAGAGAAGACTGACCTGTCATCATTATTATACAAAAATTCCAATGATTAGTTTGTTATTTGTTATTAACAAATACGGCAGGTTTTTAAGTGACAATGACACGTATGGGTTGGAAATAAAAATCAGTACTGTAATGGTCCCAGAACATTTCAGGCTTTAGCTACCCGTGCCTTACAGAGGTGGTAGTAGTGGTGACGATACTGCTGCAGTCAAGATGATGAGAAACCATTCATAATGCTCCCTGAGGAAAGTATTCCCAAATCTCAAAGCAAATACTCTCTTACTACTGAAAAGTGTAAAGTGCCTTTGCTTGATGTGTTCTGTTCTGTGGTTCCCAGTGGATGCTGAACTGCACCCAGCTGTGGGAATTCTTAGTCCTGGTGTGGGCAGAGGAGTTTGACCCAGTTTTGTCAGTGGTTTTGAGCTGTTCAGATACCTGTCTTTTAGCATCCTTGGTAGAAAACTTTTATCTCCTTAATTCCTAATCCCAATAGACTCCTGATTCCAGGAATGAGTCCTGGCTCATTCCCTCTTAGAAGCCAGTCTTGTGACTTTGGGTTTCTCATTTCTGATGTCTGCATAGGAAAACAGTGGTTTTGAATTTTAGTGCTGACCCAGAATGTTGGTTGAGGCTGTAGCAGTGGGGCTGGTGGGAAAGATGTGGAAAAAACTTTGACTCTTTTCCAGGTAACCTGTCTCTGTTGCCTCATTGCAGGTCACACCACATCCACCTCCAGATGCTCCAAAATTCCGAATACCAAATCCCCCTGGTCACGGCAGAAGGAGAAGAAGCCCTCTGAGGTATGTGACCTTTCATTTCAGGCTTTTGCCAAGCGGGGGTTTCCCATGGCACTGTGCTTGCCCAGATGTGGAAACCAGCGTGCCCGTGGCTGGCTGTGGACAGTGGGTGCCAGGACGAGGCATCTCCAGGAAGGCAGAGCCACAGCTCCTGGCAGTGGTGCCAACCCCGGCTCTGCTTGGAGGGAGCAGGGGGGGAAACCCAATGGGCATCTCTGGTGAAGGGTGCGGGGTCCTTGTGCCCAAAATCCTTGTGCCCATCTGCCCCTGTTGATGCTGGTAAACATGGGTTGATTTTGGTGGGACTGAGAGGTCCTACAGTTTTGGGGTGCCTGTGTGCCAAGGTTCTCTGGTTTGGGTGCCCGTCTGGGTGCCCTTCCGTTAGTGGCACAGGTCATAGCACTGATGGCAGGGGAGGGTGACGTGGAGGCTCCTCCCCGTGCACAAGTGGGAGGCACGGAGAGCTGTGAGATGAGAGACAGCACAGCTGAGTTGCAGATCATGTTGTGTTGGTTTCCTCCTGTCGCGGGGCTCAAGGGCATTAAGCCGAGGCCGTCGGTGTCTGACCTTGCCCGCGGGGTTTTCCCTCGCTGGGACAGGCAGTGCTGCCCACCCTGGGGACGCTGCCCAGGTTCCCCTGCCAGCTCTGTGGTGCAGGGTCTGGGACTGGGGTGGGAGCAGCTGTGTGTCCCCAGGACTGTGCTGGCAGGGACAGTGCTGTGCCCTGTTTCCCTTCGTGTGCCTCGGATACATTTCCACGAGCCATGGAAACTATACCAGGCATGAGCTGCTGTTGTAGCAACCGCAGTGTTTGGCAGTGGTCATCTTCATTTCAGCAGCAGCGTGAGCGAAGCCAGAGGGACATTGTTCTCACATTCCCTTCCCTCTGGACCGGGGTCAGGAGTCAGGCAGAACTAAGTTTAGGTGAAGCTGGCATGGCTAATGTGAACTCCTTCCCAAGCTCCCCCCCCGTTTCACCTCTCCTGATGCTGTGGCCTGGTGAGCACAAACCTCTGTAACATCCTCCTTTTGCATCAAGCTGAGTAGAGATTTTGAGGTTTTCCTGTGGTCACTGCCTGAATTACAGCTGCACTTGTTTTTTACCTCTCTGACAGGTTTGTGTTGATATATCTTAAGTGTTGGTGAAGGACAGAGACTGAAAAAGTCCAAGATGTTGGTGCCGTGGGAAAAGAGAGGGACTGGAAAGCTGTTAGTACCAGCTGAGGTAGTTGGAAGCACTCCAGAGAGCAAGAACCAGGGGTGCAGATGTCACTGGCTGCTGACAAGGCTGTTAGAAAGTTGAACATTAGCACTGCTTATAGGTGTGTCTCAATACGGGTCAGGGGGTGATTTCTGTGAGCTGAATCCTTCCTAGGAAAATGAAAGATTTAGGGGATCTCCTCCTCCTCTGGTACCGTTATCCCTGTCTGAAAAAATGCACATCCCTGTGCCCAGTGTGTCCATAAAGGCTTGGGGTGAGCCCTTCAGGTGCTGTCAGGAGTCCCTAAGGTGGAGATGCCCAGTGTTAGCCCTGGTTAGATGTGACTCGTGTGTCAGGACAGTGTGATATGTGCCACCCTGCTGCTGCCCAGTAAAACTTTCCTCCAAGCGTTGATGCATCTCTTTACTGCATCAGTGGTACAGACAGGCTTTTGTCTGTAATATGAATTAGTTTAATCAGCCATCTAAGATTTTACCCGGCTGCTAATGGATATAAGTCTAAGACTCCAAGTGAAAATGCTTCTGGACTTGCTGAAGGATGGTCAGACCTGGATCCAAGTTGCTGCTTTACAACAGCTGGAGTGAAAACTAGATCTTAGTCCATGGCACCCGGGGAGATGTCAGATGTGGTGCCTGTGGAGGGCCAGGCTCATCCCTCTGCTTCATGCTCTGTTATGCCCTGAGGAGGGTTCTCAGTGAAATGTAGCTCTGGAACAAATAAAGTGGAGCAAAAGCTGAACAGTGCCCAACTTAGCAACAGTTGGGACAGAAAGTGAACCTCTGTGGCTTATCTGAACTGAAACTCCAGGGGAATTTGGGGAGGCGATGTGCGATTGCTCAAGCTGGAGCTTGGCCAGGATGCTCAAGCTGACAAACCATCTTTTGCAAAAGCGTGGTGGGAACACAAGCAGATGGAAATCAGCTCCAGGGGAAACCCAGGGTCGGGAGAGAGTGTGTGAGGTTGGACACAGGATTGCCCCAAGATCTGCAGCAGTGCAGGGTGGTGGTTTGGAGGTCAGTCCAGTGTGGATTTCCTCTACAACAGCGTCTTCCAAAATCTTCACGAGTGACCCAATGTCTGCTTTTCCTGTGATCACCTGTGAACCCGTCAGGTCCACGTGTGGGATCCGCTGCCTGTCATCTGTGACACGCTGCAGGCTTTGCCACATCCCAGAGGATTTCTTGTAGGAACCCTGGAGATTTCAGGCACAGACTGGGATGGGCATCACGTCCTGCTGGAGCAAGTACTGGGAAATGTAAAACGTAAACCACACAACTGTCAAACTACTTCACGTGAAATGGTGAAGTACATTTCTCTTGTCCGTCCCACTGAGGATGGAAACCACAGGAGGGTAACAGGGACAGCAGGATGAATGTGTTATCAGATGTTGAATCCCCAGACATTTGGGTCTGGACAAATCTTTTCAAACAATAGTTCAAACTCCAGTTTTACAAGTGGCTTGTAGATTTGTCAGGAGCTGCAGTGGGTGCAGGCATGTCCTGAGGGATGGTGATGCTAGAGGATGGGCTGGTGGAGCAGGACCCACTGGCCTCTCCTGACCCTCTCCAAGTTATGTCCCTGTTTCTGTGGGAGCTGCTGTCCTAGAGAATCATGCATTTCCCCTGACAACCCGGGCAGGAGATAAAAAAATCAAAAGCATTAGTGTTACATAGTTATTATTCAGGTCAGGGGGTGATGTTTATTATGAAAGACTCTGTGAGAAGGGATTAACTATACACATTAAAAACCACCCGATACAAGGCATCTGGAAAAACAAGCTTCTTACCATGGAAAAGTACTGAGCTGTTTGTAAACATCCGCGAAGGGGCCATTGCCAGGGAGGGTGATTATATTTATCTGTGCCTGTCACGGGGCTCTGCCCGGGCTCTTTTCTGATGTGTCCCAGGCACCAGGCCTCTGTCTTGGCCGTCTCCCTTGCAGAGGTGACAGCCATCCTCCCCTGCCCTTCCTGGGCAGCAGAGCCTTTGGGGCTAAGCCTGGTGGTGCCCCGGGCATTGGCATGGCTCTGCTGCCCTGCTTCTGCCTGAAGGCACAGGATGGACATGGGCAGCTGCCAGCAGCTTCTTGCATCTGCAGTGATAGCAGCCCACCAATCTGGTGATTTTAATTAATCTCATTAGAGCTTGGATTCAAACGGAGTGTGGTGGCTGGTACCGATGGGTCCATGCGAGGAGATGCCGGTCATGCTCCCTGCCCTGGGGGCTGGAAGGAGGGGATGCTTGCTCAGGTCCTACCTGTCGTGCCTCTGAGTCTGGAGCAGGGAGTGAGACGTGCCTGAAGTGCGGATTTCTGCTTGTGCTGGTGGCACATTAGCACAGTCCTGCCCCCGGCTGTAGGGCTGCTGGGGACGTGAGCACAAGCCTCGCTGGTTTGACTGCAGTCATCAAGCCTCTCTGCTGTTCCTGACAGGGAACAGTTGTCAGTGTCTAAGGAGAGAATACAAGAACAAGGCAAGTGTGTAATGATAGTAGCCGGTTCTATCTGCCAGCTCCCAGCCCTCAGCCACCCGGGGACTCCCTGGGATGCTGCCTCTGAGTCACTGCCTGCACTGCCGTGTTAGTCATTAGCTCCAGAGCTATTTGAGATCCAAAATGCTCACCTGCACTGCTGGAATACATTGTGGAGGGACAGAAGCCTGCTTTTTTGTGCAAACCACCTGCCTGACAGCGCTCCAGCCATCCCCTTTCTCAGCTGGAGAGCCCTGCGCAGTCTCAGCTCTGCTGCTCATCCCACCGGACATCCTCACGGCCCTTCTGCTTCTGCAGGCGAGGGGACCACAGCTGCAGGCAGGGCTCAGGATGAAGGGGAAACCACAAATCTATACAATTTACATTATTTTCTGCTTGCCTTGTTTAGATGTTACTTCCGTGTTTTGAAAGATGCCTTTTTATATCTCTTCACAAGGTTTTAACTCATTTAACAAACATCCTCATTGTTTCCCTTCTAAAAAGTAATTCTTCATGCACCAGCTCATGTTTTTTTCCCCCTATAATAGGTATATAATGGCCCAGTGCAATGTGAATTTAGCCTTCCATGCTTGGAGAAGAGCTTTTATGAGTATGGCCAAGCAAGACTGGACAAGCTTTTATAGGGCTGGATGAGAAGATCTGTCTCTGTTGAAAGGTTTGACTGCAGTGGCTTTGTCAGTTTTCCCATGCTGGCACGGGGATAACAGATTAATACCATTGTCTTCTGAATGCTGAGAAGGGCCAGACAAAAATGCTTCTTGTTCCTATTTTAAGTTCTGTTGTTCATTGAATCTTTAACATGCAGGATTTTGAGAGGAAGCAAGACTAAATGAAGGGATTGGAGGCTGGCTCCCAAATGGACACAGGAGTTCAGGATTTTTCTCCCCACAGGCAAATATTATTGCTGGTTGCACACACACTCCAGGCACTGCCACATTTCAGAGCCTTGCTACCGAGTATCAACGCTCCTCTCATTTCAGAAGGGACTGGAAAAATGTGGTATAACAGCAGGGAAGCAGGGCTGGGAGTGTAGAGGGGAGCGGGGCTGGGCACAGAGGTACCGTCTCAGGCTGATGTGAGGACAGTTTGTACAACCAAAAACTATTCCCAGGGCTCCCATTGTTCCTGTTGTTTTCTCTTTCTCTAAAAATCCTTGTGACTCATGAGCTACAGCAAACAACTTTGTGCTTCAAAGAGTGAAGGGCTAACAGAGCCCACTGGAAGTGAGGAGGGAGCCCTGCGAGCAAGGCAGCCGGACACTGCGCTGGTCCCGGCGTGGGTGGAGGAGGGTGGGTATGGCAGGGAGGGTAGCAGGGCTGCAGTCAGGGAGGAGAAAGAGTGTTGAGCCAAAACCTGAAGACAGCCTGTTACCTCACTGTCAGAAGGCACTCCCACATCCACGTATGGTGACCTGCTGCTGCCCATCCTTTGGAGCACCCACTGCCTGTGCCTGCCATGGCAAGGTCACCACTGTGGGATCCCACAGAGCTGCTGTGTGTGTGAGGGAATCAAGGAAGGATTGCAGGTCTCTTGGGTGATGGAGGGAATGGATTGAATGTGAGATCTCAGCTGCAGGCTGTGACCAGTCCCTTCCCACCTCACCAGCCCACCCTCTCCCTAGTGACCGTGGTGTGTTTTCCTGCATGGTCTTCATATTGAACAATTTGCTTTGCTTCTCTTACATTTTGTACCCCTGCCTTGCAGCTTGGAGTACTTTGGAAAGGTTTCTTTTTGCTAAAACTTTTTAGCAGACAAAAAAAAAGAGATGTTAGTGCATATTTAAAAAAATGCCATCCTATGGCAGGACTGGGAGGAGGGACAGAGCTTGTCCCTCTGCCCCAGGCAGCAAGGTCTGAAAGCGCCAAGGTCAGCTGGGTGCAGATGGCAGGGGAGAATGTGTAACAGAATTCCTGCCGGCCCGGGAAGCGCCGTGTGCGGGGACACGGCCTGCTGGAGCCCATCTGTGTTCTGCTGAGCCGCCTGGTCCCTGCGGAGCTGCTTTTCTCCCGGGCTGGTTTGCAGCAGGCGCCCGGAGCTGGCGGCCCCGTGCCGGGTGATGCCGAGGCCGTGCCACCTCGGCGGGTGCGATGGATCCGGCACGGCAGCGCCTGGGCTGGCTGCTGCTTTGAGGGCTGATTAAACCCAGCGCTAGACGAGTGTTTCTTTTCGTTTCGATATAAAGCCCAAAACAGATCCGTCGCTTTGGCTCTCTCCCAGGAGCTGGTTTCGTACGAGCGGAAAGTTGTTACCGCGGGATCTGAGTTTGGTGGTTTTGGGGGGAGCATTTGGGGCTAAGGGGATAATTGGCAGGCTCAGACCTACGGAACAGTCACTGGGAAAGCTGAGTCCTTGTCAGAGCACGTGGAGTGGGAGCTGAATGATGGGGAGATTGTCAGACACTTCATTAAGAGGGGTTTGTGAGTGAATCAAAGAGCCTGCAAATCGATGCAAGGATTGCATGGAAAGGTGGCGGAGAGGCTCTGAGAGGGGCTGGATGGTGATGGGGGAGAGGCAGAGGAGGAGGAGAAGGATGCTGGAAAGCAGCACAGCCCAGGAGCCCTTTGCTAAGAGGGGGATGGAGTTTCCAATGCCCATCATCCTTCCTGTCATGGCAAGGCTGCGTGTGCCTGGGCATCGCCTCCCAGGAGCGCGTGTTTTTCTCAGAGGTTGTCCAAATGTTGGACAAATGGATGCTGGTCCATGGACAGTTCCTGGAGGAGCCTCACAGCTGTTGCAGGGCACAGGGAGAGAGGCTGCAGGGCTGTGTCTGGTGGGAGAAGCAACAGATCCTCGCCAAGGTGGAGCTGCTGATGCGCGAGGCACTGGGGGCTCAAGGAGGAGCCGAATCCAACCTCTGCCTTGCAGGTCTCTGCCATACCCACAGTATCATCCTTCCAGTGCCAGGCTAGGTCCAAGTGAAGCGTTAGGGTGTCAGAATTGGAGGATGTGTTGCATTTAATTAGCTCAGGGGTTTTTTTTTGTTTTTGAGAGATAAAATCAATGCAGTTTTTGCTTCACAACAGCAAATTACAGAAATAACAAATGATACTGATGTATCGTTGGGGAATGCCATGGCTTTGGTGTCCCAGTCACTTCTCACCTTCCCAGACTACTGGGACTGGCTCTACTGGTGAGGCGGTCAGTCCAGTGCCACAAACTGGTGGGCTAAAAGGTTGGGGAAGTAGCAAAGATGGGTAATCCAAATGCCTGGCCTGTGAGATATGAGAGAGAGGGAAGTTTTCTCCATATGCTTTTTTTTTGCCTGGACAGCCAGGCTGATCCTGACTCCATATGCCTCTCATTTGGAGATATGAAGGCAAAAACATCTTGGGATTTTGCGATTTCATGTTCTTTTTCCCCATCTTTAAAGCTGACGGTAGCAAAAGGCGAGGCTGGCCCTGGGCATCGGCGCGATGCATCTCCGAGCATCACTAAACCTGCCTCAGGTTCCTGAGCAAGCAGAGGCAATAAAGGAATGTCTTGATTTGGCCTTTCCCATTGCTGGCAGATCGATAGGCAATAACCTGGCTCCTGCTGCCAGGCTGGAAGGAGAGGACAGAGCCTGGCCAGGGCTGTGGTGGTGGCAGGGGGAGGAGGGTGCAGGGCAGCAGACAATTCATCAGCTCCCACGGCCGGGGAGAAACAGTAAACACTCCCATTGAGGGAAAATTGCTTGTTTTCTGGTACCCAACTTTTTCTTCACCGCCAGGTCCTCGGTTCATCAGTGCCCAATTTATCCTTTATTTGGTTTTCATAAATAATTCAGAAGAGTTTGAGTAGAATAATTGAGTCTTTTCCCAACCCTAATCCCAGACAATTCAAAACAAAAAGACATTTAGATTACAATTTGAGCGTATTAGCTGTTGGGAGATTTCCAGACAACTGATCTGCTTTCCTTTACAATTTCTGTGCTGTTCTATCATTTCTAAAGTGTTCTGCTTTGATAGTTAATAATTTGAGCATATCCAGTTCTTCATGAAAAGACAGAGGCGTCGCTGTGATAAAGTGCGGGCGCGCGTGCTGCCGTCGGATGGGCGAGCTTATCTGTTTTCCAAGAAGGACTAAATAAATGAAGTAGTGAGATTGCAAATCCAGCCTGCGATGCTCCTTATCTTCAGGGAGATAGATACAATCGTGCTTATTTGGCTTAAAATTAAAACTAAGCTGCCTGCGCCGATGCTGAAAAGCCAGAAGGGATGAATTTGGGGAAGACTTAATGCAGGAAAACACGAGCCTGGGATCTGCACCGTGCAGAGGGGAGGAATTACACCGAGGGCTGGTCTCATTGTTGCATTTTCCAGTGTCCAGGCTCTGAGGTTCTGGAGGGTTTTGTGTCTGCTGAGGGTGTTGGGAAGCACTGCTAAGGCTGATCCTTGTTCAGAGCGGTGGTGAGCAGCAGGAGGCTGCCCCAGGGCACCTGGACTGCTGGAGACATGACCCCAGCAAAGAGCTGAGAGCACTAAAGAAGTTTCCTGATAGCTGTAAGCAAAGGAAGATGGGTGAAGCTTGTGACACGAGGTTTGTATGGAGCTGTTGTGTTCCCTACCCAAGGATGGCAGCCCCGGGGGTAGCCAGGCCTCCCCAGTGATGCCGCCAGCTCCTCCCTGGGTTGGTTGCATGACATGTTGCAAGCTTCTCCATCTCCTTCTTCAGCAGTAGGAGGAGGGTGATGGGCCAGGATTTTGGTTTAGAAAAGCTGCTGGGTGCCCTGCACCTTTGGAAACCATTCCTGCCTGGCTTTGCCCACAAATCCCAGGGGCACGTGTCTCCAGAACAGTGTTTTCTGTAACACTGTTGTGCTGCTGCCAGGGGAATTTTTGGATATTAAGAAAAATTTCTTCACTGAAAGGATGGTTTAAGCCCAGGGCTCCAGGATGGTGGAATCACCATCCCTGGAGGGATTGAGAAGATGTGTAGATGTGGCACTTGGGGACATGGTTTAATGGTGGGCTTGGCAGTGCTGGGTTAATGGTTGGACTCAGTGATCTTAGAGAGCTTTTCCAACCTTAATGATTCGGTGGTTCAGTGGATTCCGTGGTGCTGGTGGCCGAGGCAGGGAGGTGGCACTGGTCCCCGTGCTGCCCTCAGCCTGTGTGGTGCAGGTACACATCCACCGAAGCCAGGTGCTCCAAGGAAGTGACACTTACTGGGGTTTGCATTGTCCTCATTGGAGCTGGGCACCAAAACAGGGTTATGAGGTGCTGTTTGCCCAAGCTGTGACCTGTCAGTGCAGGGCTGGCAAGGACAGGGCGTATTTCTACCCTGTATTGTAGAAAATGAGCTACAGCAGGGTTCCTGTGCTTGTTTGGATATGCAGACACAGCGCTGGAAGGACTATGGTATCTCCCATATCCCTTCTCATGTTTAATTAGTGCCTATTTTAATATATTTTCTTTAAAATCTCTCACACTGGCAGTGTATTAAAAGGTTACTGTGGTATCTCTGATGATGCTTTTGTAGCACACAGAGACTTAAAGGACCATAATTTTTCCCGAACTGAGCCTAATCCTGCCTGTAGTATATAGGCTGTTAATTATGTTTGTTGAAGGATGCGCTGAGACTGTCTGACCAATTCAAATCAGGTTTATATAGACATAGTCAAAAATGTCTCCAAGCAGCTGCATCAGGAGGAAAGCACCAGGAAAATTCAAAGAGGTCCCAACATAGCAAAGGTTGTTTATATATTGTATTTAACTCTAATTGGGTTAGCAGCTGAGACTCTGAGGATTAAACAAACTGACCTAAATACTGGTCTCAGTGGTCTTAGTTAATGTCTAGTTTCCTGCATCTCAGCCGATTTGGGCTCCCAAATACTCTCCAAAGCACGTTATTTTTGTATCAAAAATGTGAAACTATATTGTATTATTTCTTGTGGTTCTGACACAGCAGTACTCATTTGGAGAATAGACTCTGTGAAGAGATTAAACAACGTCTGAAGAAAACATCTGATCCATCCCGGCCTCGTGGAAGGAATGCAGAAGTAGCAGGGATGGAGTGGATGGAGCGAGATGGTGTCCAGGCAGGATTGCTGGCACTGGCAGTTATTATTCCAGCTAATAGCAGATGGTAGAGAGGAGAAATCATCCATTTTCATTTACAATTTATTTTTATGCTGCAAGAGGCAGGATTGCTCGAGTCATTGCTGTCAGGCAGCCCTCTGGAAGGAAAACCTTATTTACCGTGAGGGATATTTTTGGAATGAGTTTTTCATCCTAGTATGTTGGGAGAAGATGCTGCAGGGCCAGCAGTGAGATAGAAAACAAGCCCATTCACAGACTGAAGGACTGGAGGATTTTCCTGAAGGAGGGGTCCAGTGTTGATCTCACAAGGGGTTTATTGGGTCAGGACACATCTCGGGGTGTTCGGCTGTGGATGTGTGAGCAGCACCCAGGTCACCCTTTAGCCAGTTATTTTCCACCTTCAGCTTTTGGCTGTCCCTGCTCAGGATGATGAGGGGATGTGATGGGGACACAAAGGTGCTTGGGACAGGGACAGTGAGATAGGATGACAGGGACATGAAAGTTCTCAAGGTGATGAGGTAACCACGATGGGGACATGAGGGTGCTCAGGGCAGTGGAGTGACACGAAGAGGACACAAAGATGCTCAGGGTCATCAGGTGATGTGATGGGGACATGAAGGTGCTTGGGATGATGTGCTCTTTGCCTTCCACAGCTTCACTGGTGTCAAGAACATCATTTCCCTTCCCCCGGGAGGGCTAAGTGCAGAGAAGCCCAGTTGCAATACATCCCTTGGCGTTTGTGTAGATACTTGTGTGGCTACATTGAAACCGTCAATCCCCTAAGAGAAAGCGGCCTGTTTCTGTAGTTTAATCCTGGTTTTTGGTGTGTGTCTCGTCTGAGCTCACACCCTGTGGCTGGATTTCCTGACTGCCCGGTTTGTGGGACCTGGGAAGGGTTGCAGCTGCAGGGCCTGTGCTCTCAGCACTGCCTGTGTGCCGTGTTCTCCTGCCCAAACCTCTCCCTGAAGTGACACAAAATGACACCCTGGAGCCGCACCACTGGTGATGCAAACCCCGCTGTACTGTCCCCTGGGGACATTTCCCCAGGACACCGTCCCCGGGCACACGTACCCCCACCCCTGCCAGACCGCTTCACTCAGCATGGGTTTTTTCCTGGTGCAGGTTTTCCGGACGGACCTGATAACAGCCATGAAGATCCCTGACTCCTTCCAGCTGAGCCCTGACGAGTACTACGTCCTGGCTGATCCCTGGAGGCAGGAGTGGGAGAAGGGTGTCCAGGTGCCGGCAAGTGCCGAGGCCATCCCTGAGCCTGTGGTCAGGTAAGAGAGCGCGGTGCCCTCTGCCTTGGCGGGGTGCCCACCATCCCAGAGGTGATGCGTGGGAACCTGGGCTTGCACGGGGACCTCCCACCGCACCCTGAAAAGTCCCTCTCATGTACTTGGCTTTTTGGGGTGGTGGCCAGGCGGGCAGGCCTCTTGCTTCCTCTTGGTCGGGGAATTTTAAAAAAAGGTCTGATAAAATGAAAGGGAGGATGAAAAAGCACCAGCAGAAAACCACCCAGAACTCCAGCCTCTGCCTGGCTGGCTGATGCCTCTCTGCCTAGAAACACGTGGCTGTACTGCTGGTATTTCACGGCAGGGGAGCAGGAGTTGGCCCTTAAATTAAAAACTTCCCTCTTTACTATGTTTGTGTGGATTGGAAACGTGCTGGGCATGCTGAGATTCAGGGCTTGGGAAAAGGAGCCCAGCGAATAGAGAAGCATCTCCCAGACCTTGTAGAGACGACGTCTGTCAGCCGAGATCGGGGGCTCATTAGCTATTTTAAAATAGGGAACTGGGTTTTAAAATAGGCACTTAAACAGCTGCTCAGGCAAAAAAGAAACGTGGGGGAGCTGCTACCCGCTCGATGTGTGTGTGGGATTATCCCAGGGCAGTGGCCAAAGCTGTGGGGGAAAGGCTGGTGCTGCCGGTGGGGTGAACCGGGCAGGTTGGGAAGGGACCCCAGAACTCTCAGGGTCGGACCCAAAACTCCGCGCAGGGTTGGCAGGAGCTGTGGGGCTCTCGTGTGTTCCCCTCGTGACGGGTGACAGTGGGTGTGCATCCCGCAGAAACGCTGCTCAGGCGTGGTGCCCGGGTGATGCTGGGGCTGCAGGGGGGCTGTGTTCTGCCCGGGGATCCGGGCCGGGAGCAGGGGCCGGCGGAGGCTCCGCTCGTCCCACGGCAGGAGCAGCTGCTGCTGCAGCTGCCGACCCCGCTTCTGAAGTAAACTTTTGTGTACGCTCCCCTTCCTCCCCCGGGGAAAACAGAGAAAGAAATGAAACTTTAATGAGTCTGAACACATCAAAAGGGAAGTTGTAAAGGGGGCTGTTGAGTTGATTTAATCCTCGGGAAGAAAAAAAACAACCCCAAACCAGGAAAAAAAAAAAAAAACCAAAAAAAAAAGAGGGGGAAAACATTCCCCCGTGTGTGGAATATCTTTTTTTAGTTGTCTTTGATAGCTAACCACAGGCTGGCCTTGCCTCTGCTCTGCTCCACAGCTGAGGGCTCGAGCGTGCTGGGGCTGTTTCCAGCTGAAAAGTGATCTTGGTGCTGCCCAGGCTGGCAGTGCCCGTTTAGGTCCAGCCTGGCAGTGGCTGCCTGTGGGGTGGGGTTTGGCATCCCAGACCTCGCAGCCAGGAGCTGCCAGGGCACAGGGCAGGCTGAAAATGTGCCTTGCTGCTTATCTCCAAGCCCTTGATTTTGGGGGTCCTGGGGCAGCTCTGCCAGTGCCGTGTGTTCCTACAGTTAACCCTGGTGCAGGGCATCCCTCCCGTGTCCCCATCCCGCTCTGGTCTCACTCTGGCACCAGCCCTTTTTTCGGGTCACTCTTGTGTCTTCTCTCAGTCCTTTCCTCAAGACGAAACAGATCCATTTATTTTAAGCTTCCATCAAAGGTTGTGTTTTATGGAGTTGTGAACATATTTGTCAGTCTTCAGGCTTCCCCTGGTTTCACCCACGTCACCACAGGGACATGCCCACGGCTTCTGGAGGGGACATCCTGGTGCTGCCCACTCACCTTGAGTGTGAGGTTTCACTTCCACCATTCTGAAGAATTTCCTAATTCTTGGGGTTACTTTGCTTGTGTGATTATTCTCAGTCTCGGCACGATTCCATAATCCTTGATTTGTTGCCTTCTGCAATGGTTCCAGCTCTTTCTTCAGTTCCTCAAACTGAATGTCTGATAATGTGTATCATGGATATTAGAAAGAAATTCTTCCCTGTGAGGGTGGTGAGGCACTGACATAAGTTGCCAGAGAAGTTGTGGCTGCCCCCGTCCCTGGAAGCGTCCAAGACCAGGTTGGACAGGGCTTGGAGCAGCCTGGGCCCATGGCTGGGGGTGGAACTGGATGATCTTTAAGGTCCCTTTCAACCCAAACCATTCTGTGCTTCTTGAATCTGACCCATTCTCTGTGACCTGTCAAAGATACCCATTGCTGGCTCCATCATCCCAGCTAATTCCAGGTGGATTTCTGCAGCCCCTCTGGTTTGCACCATGCCCTGCTCATCCCAGGCTGCTCCAGGAATGCTCTGGGATTGTGCTGCTCACCCAAAGCCTTAGCTTCCTTGGAGTTCTTTCCTCTCTTGTTGCTCTGTCTGTCTGTCCTGCACCATGTCCCATCTGCCTGAACCATCTCTCTTTGCTGGCAGGACATCAAGCAATCCTGAAGGATTTCTTCCTCAGACTGATGCCTGTTTGGGATATTTTGCCTTCACTAGTGTGATGTGAGTGGAATGAAGAGCTCATTTTACAGCAGCATTAATAGTTGCACCTGGTTTGTGGCCATGATGTACATCCCAGGGGGACAGGCAGTGACATTGCCTGATTTTCTTTCGGTCAGGGCAGCATCTCTCCACATGCTGCTTTGCCACACCAGAAGGCACAGCGGGGACAGTGTACCTCTGCCAAGCAGCTCTCCCTCCAAAAGCATCCCTGCCCTCAGTGTTTTCCCACTTGGGTCATGATGTGAGAGTTGGAGGTGGAGAGGGCAGCATTGGACTAGCAGGGGCAGTGCAGACTGCCGCTGTTTTCCTATCTCCAGGGTTAGACAACTCCCTCTTGCAGCTTGCCCTGCGTTGGAGAAATGTCAAGTGTTTTTTCACAAGAGATGACTGTATTTCGTCTGCCTAAAGAGAGCAGCCTTAAAAGGCCTTATAGCTCCATTTACCTCCCTAGTTTAATTGCTTTAATTCACCTTCTCCATCCCAGGTGATGGATGAACAACTACCTCTCTGGTCCCATCTGAGCTGCTGCTTTCACTCCCACCCTGTGGCTGCTGCCCCATGGCCTCAGCATCACCTTCCCCCTTTGCTTCCTAACTTTCCACTTTCCCTATTCAAAACAAAAAAACTTCACATAAACCCAGCAGATCCTCTCTGTGTCAGATACAGACTATCCAAATTCCTTTAATCTGCTGAAAAAAATCCCAGCAGTGATGTTTTCTGTAGACTGGAAATGTTGAGCCCAGCAGTTGCCTCTCTCCCTCGCTGCTGGGGCAGCACTTAGCTTTCCCCCCATCTCAGAGGTGTGACAGAGCAACCTGCCCTTAGAGAGGGATGCCTTTGGTAATCCAGTCCTGATGTTGCCAACTCTGACAGCCACTTCCATGTGAAATTCCTAGAGGGAGGCAGCAGGGGGGAGAAGCCACTAGAGCCCCAGGAGCTGGCGAGCAGGCAAGCGCTGCCTGCAAAATAATGCTCAGCCCATCATTCTGAAGCCCAGGGCTCTGGTTCCTGGGCTGAGCCATCACCAGCCAGCGGATTGTGCTGTGGAGCGAGCGGGAATTGCTTCCTGCTCCAGAGGTGGATCTTGTTCTCCGAAAGGTGCTGCCGTTTACGCAGCTGCTGCTGCTCTTTTCATCTCCCGCCTGGGCGCTTGGAAACCAGCTCTCCCTGCCCGCACCCTGCCTCGAGGTTTTGTGCCTCCAAAGCTGAAAATTAGATTTTTGAAACATCTTGTTTTACTGGAGCTCTAAAATGTCAAAAGCTGGGGGTGAGGCAGAAGGAAAGAGCTGTATTTTAAGGAATGCTTTCCCCGGAAAGCAGCTGTCTCAAAATGCCTCCGCTAAGAGCCACCTTAAACTCAAGGGTCCTTTCTAGGTTAGCACAAATCACACTGCAGTTGTGAGGAGAGCGGTGGGGGAAGAGGTGCAGCATCTCTTGGCGTGTCCCGGGAGGCATGGATGCTGCTGGTGGCCACCTGCGTGCCAGGGTCTTCAGGCAGTGCAGGAGATGAGCTGTTTCCTCTCCAGGATCACTTCTGCCTCATTGCTGCTGAAAAGGGTTTTATTTTGTATGGTAACATGTCTGAGAATCGCCCAGAGCTTGAAGGGCTCCAGAGTGGTGATAAAAGCTGCTTGCAGTCGGATGGGAGCAGAGGAGTGAGCAGTGGAGGCGAGTTTCCCTCCCAGCAGGCAGGCTGGCGTCCTGGTCACCCAGCGGGGATGAGGGTGGTGGTGACACTCCACCCCAGTGGTGACGGGACATTCCACCTGTGCTAGACCCCACTGGCTTTCTGGGACCAGAGATGAGCCTCACAGGCCCTGTGTGAGCCCTGCAGTTATTTTACACTTGGGCAAAGTGAGGCATGGAGATTTACACCATAAGTCAGTGGTAGAGCCGGGTACAAGGTCTCAGTCTGCTGTGGGGTGCAGCTGGGTGCTGGATGCAAAGCTGGCCCATATCAGCACAACTTGAATTTAAGGATTAAGCAAGACAAAGTGAGGGTAAGAGTTACCACCAGTTTTGGATCATCGGAGCTGTGGGTACTTCTCCTGTTGTAAATGGGAAGGAGGTGCTTCAGATGAGCTCTGTCTACCCAGAGTGATAAACCCAAGGGGAAAGTGGGCTTTGCTGCTTTGCTGTGGGTGCTTGTAGGAGGCTGTGAAACCCTCTTTACACAGTGGGTGTGCCAGAATCAGACCCAGGTTCGTCCCTTCCCACTGGTGGCGATGCCAGTGCTGATGCTGGCAGTGTTGAGCTCACACAGCAGAGCACCCCTTCATAAAGCAGCAGCATCTACATGGGATTTTATGCACCTGTATAGGTTTTATTTCCTCCTTTATTTAATGATTTAATGTTTCTGGCATGTGGCTCCTTCCCCAGGCTGACAGGGATGTAAGCAGGATCTCGAGGTGGCTCTTGGATCTCGCATTAAGCCACATTAGTATGTGCTGTAGATTCTGTTTCCTGTGAATTTGCACACAGCGGGAGGACGAGCAGGAAGGCTGCTTCTTGCTGGCAGGCTTCCCAGATATTCTTGGCATTGCAGATCTATACTTGCATCGTCGCTGTGGCCCTGTTTTAACAGAAAACAGAAAGTGCTGTGGCAACAGGAAGGCACAACCTCGGCGAGTACCAGCTCGGCGATGGCGGCGGCACCGGCGCAAACACCGTCTGCCGCATCGCACGGGGGCTCTGTCCCTGCCCTGTCCTCCTCCCTCAGGTCCCCTCCACCCTTCTCCTCTGATGGCCACGCGCAGGGGTCAAGCTGGGCACACATCAAGGTGGTGCAGGGCTCCTGTGCCCGGATCATGATGGTGTGGGGCTGCCCAATCCGTGTTCATCTCCTTCGAGCTGTGCTGCTTTTTACTGGACTCCAGTCCCATAAGGAGTTGCCTTCACATCTTCAGGAGTTCCAGCAGCTCTTTCAGAGGGTGCACAGTTGTTGGCAGGTTGTGGTTTTGCTGTAGCAGCATCACTGGAAGAGGATCCCCGAGGAGCAGGTCTGCTCGTGAGAAGCAGTCTGGAGATGAGTGCACTGAGGCAGGGAGAAGAATTAACTGGGGCACCAGTAGTGGGTTAGGACTGGGACACATCCCTACCCCCCGTCTTACAGTGAGCAGACACCTTGGCTCATCCCGGCAGGGCTGGGTGCTGCATCCAGAACACCCAGTCCTGGCAGGGAGCAATTCCAGCCAAGGGAGACAATCCCACTGGGAGCAGCCTCTGCTGTGGTGTGGAGCGTGGTAGCCTGAGGAGCTGTGGCCAGGCTGGCCGGGCAGCAGGGTGGCACGGTGCAGATGTCCCAGCAATGTGTGGACGTCACCTCTCCCTCTCCCTGGCGTGCAGCAGGAGCCCTGGCTGGCAGCCAGGCTGGATCCTTGCTGCTCCCAGCCCGGGGAGGGCTTTCCGAGGCTGTGTTCAGTGTGTACTGCATGAACCAGCACACTTTGTTCTCGAGTGGTGAGATTGGACTTCCTTTCCTCGGTCGGCAACGCAGGCTGGCTGTTGACTCATCAGCAGCTTCCCTTGGGCTTTGCTGCAGAAGGGGCAGGCAGGATTCTGCAGCAGTTTGAGTAGCTTTTGGAGCAGAGCTTTTTTTTTTTAACATAATCCTTTTTTTTTCTTTTTTTCCCTCCCTTTTTTTATTTTTTCCTTCCCTCCAGCTCATCACGAAAAATGTGTGAGTTTGGAGCTTGCAGATGGCATGCTGGTGATTTTACAAAGGGCTATTTCTCGGGTTGGTTATCCCCATTCTGTGGCTGCCTGCCCTTAAATATGCCTGGGTTCTGGTGTGCTCCAGAAATACATGTACGCTTCCCTTTCAAGATCTGAGACTGTGCTCCGATCAAAAGAAATGAAAATCCGAACTTCCCTGGGCCTAAATGTTTAGATCACGAGCCCTGGGACAGGGCAGCGTGGGGAGAGGAGAGCTGGCTGCCTGCCCGCTCCTGGGGACCCCCGCAGTGACACCTGGCCACGGGGAGGACGGGCTGGCTGGTGGCACTGGTCCAGGGCAGCAGAACACCCCCAGTGATGTGACATCAGTGAGTTCCCTCTGCTGCTGGCAAAGGCAGGGTTTCAGTCAGATCCCTCAGGCAGCCCTTGTCCCTGCGGGCAGCGGGGAGGGATGGGTCGTGCACAGGGTGGCCTGTCCTGCTGGTGGACACTCCTGGAACGCTCCCAGGACAGCAGTGGTGCGGAGGGCCTGGGCAGTGCAGAGGGTGGTGCTGGTGCTGTGGAGGGTTGTGAGCTCGTGCCAGGTGCCCACAAGTGCTTTGCAAAGGAGTAAGTGTGATTTACTCTGCCTCTTACTCGTCCTCAGGTCTGGTTTGCTCTCTGCTTGACGAGTCCTTGTGTGGCCTTTCAGCAAGTCCTCACCTTTATTGGTTTGCTGTGGGAAATGTATTAATCCGCCCTGTTCTTACCTTGTTCCGAGCCACTTGGACTTTTATTTTGAATGTTTGCTAATCCTCCCAGTGGATGCCTGTGGTTTATACTGGATCCAGCGCACAGAAAGTCAAGTGTATTTCAGCAGCAAATGTATAGAATGAGTGAGCTTGATTTCCCACTGCTCTGTAACGAGGTTTACAGCTCTTGGGACCAACTCTGGTTTGGTACAGCTTTGGGAGCCCTCCCCATCTCGCTCCATCGCCTCTACTCCCCATCCAGAACCATGGATTTAGTGTCTAGCCAGGCAAACCCCAGCAGCTCTGGTTGCTGGGCTTGCAACCACAGCAGTAATTAAATCACCTCTTAGTGATTTAGTGCACCTTGGGTCCCCATTGAATGGGGAACTGTTATTTTTAAGTGCTCTTCAGAGTGATGGGAGGAGCGGGACAGCCCGGCAGCAGGAATAGCTGCTGGGTTCTTGGTGCTGCTGTGAATAATCCTGTTGAATTTAGGTGAAGCCTATATTGCTGGAAAGTGAGTGTCCCTGTGCTCCCAGGACCCTGGGGAGGTGGAGGAGAGCCGGTAGGTGTTTTTTTTCAGTGCACTTGAAGAAGATTTGAAAAATCTGATCTAGTTGAAGGTGTCCCAGCTCGTGGAAGGAGGCTTGGACTTGGTGACCTTTAAAGGTCCCTTCCAACTCACACTGTTCTAGGAATCCATGAAGTGCACCCAAACAAGCGTGGCTGCACGTGGATGGTGCAAGAGGGAGATGGATCCCTCCTGGTTTTCTGGGATGGGCTGTGAGCTGCTTGGAGTGACTCAGCGTCGGAACTGTTCGCATGTGTTTCAGGGTTCAGCGTTAGTGCAGCGATCCAGAACACATTAAAGGAGTCTGGATGCTGCCTTTTCAAATTCCTCAAAGCTTTGCTTTCCTTGGGCTGGGATTCTCTCAGGAGACCCATGCAATGGCACTGTGCTGAGGAGGGGAATCGCCGCCTTTGTGCCCTTGTCTGTGTTTTGAGCTCTCCGCTGCTCAGCTCTGGGAGCAGCAGTGTCAGGGGCACTGATCTGCTGTGGCTCACGCTCAGACCGTGGCAGGTGCAGAGCTGCCACCATTGCTCACGTCTTCTGTCTCTGGTCCCCATTAGGAGGTGGATACAAAGGCAAGTGGAACTGTTTGCGTTACTGAAGTAATTGTGCAAACATTATCTGTCCGGGATAATTAATTCCAGATGCTTTAATGTTAGTAGCTTGGCTTAAGTTACATAAAGAAGCAACATTTTTTTGTCTTTTTATATCCAGAAAACACACACTCAAGTGTCCCTGGCTTCCCTAGTAGCAGTTCCAAGATATATACTGCTTAAATGGAAAAGAGGAGAACGCTAGCAGCCTATGGGCTGG
The DNA here is from genome assembly GCA_013399855.1 of Oxyruncus cristatus. Classification (NCBI taxonomy): domain Eukaryota; kingdom Metazoa; phylum Chordata; class Aves; order Passeriformes; family Cotingidae; genus Oxyruncus; species Oxyruncus cristatus. The sequence goes on along the minus strand of VXAY01007106.1, from coordinate 538,244 downwards.
GTTTGGAGAAGGTTGGTGTGTGGCATGGGTCCCTGAAGGGCCACCACGTAGGTCAGTGATGTTCTGGGAGGAGGAGGAGAGCAGCACCCATGGCTGTTGGGGCTGGGGCTGGCTCTGCCCTGCTTGCCTGTGGGGAGAAGATGCTGCCTGAGCATCCTCTGCAGCTGCCCTGGGGCCAGAGGCTGCTGTGGTTTGCTGGGTTTCAGAGCCAGAAGAGCAGCACAGGCTCTTCTCTTTCCCAGCAATGGGGCACAGTCCCCTCCTGCTGCCTTCGGCATTGCTGTTAAAACTGAATGGCACAGAGAGAAAGGGGGGAAAGGAATATGGGGAAGATCCTTGCGCAGCGTCGGAAATTGTGTGTGTATTTTGCTCTCAGCCCAGACGCTGCTTTTGTCTAGTCAACCAGAAAAACATCTGAATTTTGTTGTTCCAGCCAGCCCACCAGCAAACCACTGCCCAGCCACTGCTGTGTCCCTGCAGCCGTGGTTTTCTTCCCACAGAAGTGTGGAGATGATCCCAGCTGTGCCGTGGTGCCCCTCCTCTCCTCTGCCTTGGGAAGGCGGACTCTGCTCTGCACCTGAGTGCCTCTGTACCAGGTCCCTGCTCCCTCCGACATCGAAATGATTTTCTGGGCACTGAATCAGAGCTGCAACTTAAATAATTCATTTGTTGAGCTGAATCTCGGTGAGATTTAGGCTGGAATATACGTGAGGAAGACAGGGACATCAACACTCGGGTCTTTCTCTAGTCTGCTGGGTATCAGGCTTTTTATGTGGTGATAAACAGCTCAGAAACAGAATTGGAAAAACTGTCTGGGTTTCACAAGATGGCTGTTTAGTGCCTCCTGTTCACTTCTGTTCCTCTTTTTATCACATCAAAGAAGAGTGAATCACTTTTTCCTTAGAGGATTACATTGTTCCAGAGGCCTGGAAGGACCCACTATGGTTACAGGCTGTTGCTGGAGGAGATTTTAGATGGGTGGGGGGAGAACTGAGCATTTTTTTTATTGCACCTGCTAATTGTGATTTGGAGCTTCAGCTGGATTTCTGTAAAACTTCCAGAACCTACCTGTGTACATCCTAAACTGCCAGCAGCTCGGGAGGGGCCACCCTACCCTGTCCTTAACATTCTGCACAGAAATGGGATTGTCACAGGGGGATTTCCAAACCCAGAGAGAGAGAGAGAGACCTTGAATGGTCCCAGAGCCCAGAGGAGTTTCCCTGCTGAGACCATGCCGATGCCGTGCCCTGTGGCGCTGTGTGGTGGTCACGGGTCGGACACTCCCGGTGGCTGGGGACGTTTTAAAAGCTGGTAATGGTCATTTCTGATGTTCACTGGGCAGCCTGAGTGTTGGAATTCAGCGGGGAAGGGGAAAGACGAGGGCGTCAGCTGAGGGGACAGTGGGTGTAGCTGAGCCTGCACTGGTCCCTGCCTGGCAGAGGACAGCAGGGTCCCTGAGATGTGCTGGGGTCCCTGCCGCATCCTGTGGTCCCTGCCTGGTCCCTGCCTGGTCCCTGCCTGGTCCCTGCCGCATCCCCAGCGCAGGAGGGATGGGGTGTGCAGGGATGGGGTGGATGTGCAGCCTGCGCAGCCACCCAGGCATTACGTCACCTGGAGCTGCACTCACTGGCTGCTGGTACCCGGAGGGCAGGACGCTGCTGCAAGCAGCATTAACCCCTTCCTGGACATCCTCAGTGCCACTTGGGTAGCACAAAGGGACCTTCCCGGGGCTGAGCATTGGCCACTGGGGTCTGTGCAGTCAGGGAGTGCCTTTTGGGGGCGGCTGCTCCTGTTGCTGGAGATTGGTGAATCCTCCCGGGGCCAAATCCAGCTGCTTTGTTCTCCCCAAAACTGCAGCAAAAGCCGAGTGAGAGCTTCAGAGCTGAATCTGCCTGCGTAGGTTTTTGGGACAAGCCCTTTACAGAAGGTTTAGGTTGTACCCAAGGGCAGTGCCAGCCCAGCAGCAGCAGTGGGGACTGTCTGTCTGCACGGTGGCACTGGGCTGCTTGCTCGAGCAGGGATGTGCACGGCAAGGGTTGATGGGATGTTCCCTCCATCAGCTTTTTCTTGCAAGGAACGTGGTTGTTACAACCCCTGACACGAGCACAGCTTCCAATGGCACAAAGGGGTGGCAAACGGGGCCATCAGCCACCACAGGTTCCCCTTCCCAGACCCAGCCCTGACCCTGCGGCTGCTGTTAATGTACGTAGGAATTTTCGTGGATTTGCAGAGGCTGTTGCCAAACCTTGAGGGGGTTTTGGCTCCAGCAGCCAATAAGGAAATACTGCAAGTCCTTTATTTTCTGCACAAAGTGGTCCCAGCAGTGCCAGCTGATTTTGCTCAGGTTCCTGTTTGTTTTAAAATAAAAGGGTTTGGTGACAGTGGCCTGTTGACATACTCATGTCGCCCCTCTCCTCCCTGGGACCAGCCACCTCCAGCCCTTTCTCTGCTCCATCTGCAGGAGGATGTGTTGGCAGACACTGGGTACCAGTGGTCCCTCCTGTGGGCTCCAGGGGCTCTGGTTACTGGTGACTTGTGCCAGGGGTGACAGCAGGATGCCCACAGTGCTCTGAGCTCTCCGGCACCCTGTGCTGGTGACCAGGGTGCTCCAGATGTTACCTGGAGTATCTTCAGTCAAGGAGGGGAGGGGTGAAGTGCACAGGTACCTGTTAGCACCAAAACCTGGATCTTGAAGATGCTTTTAGGCTCATCCAGCCGGTCCAGCCAGCTTGCATGCAGGTCTGAACATCAGGCCAGTTAATTTAAAACCTAACCATTTAATATCTTCTTGGCGTTGCCTTTCTTCTTTGAACCCAGCTTTGGGAATATAGTTTTTGGCTCATGGTTTTATAGACTGTACTAGAAGCCATAAAAATGCAATAAGTAGGCGTAACATGGTCAGTAAATCCGGGTGTGGGTACGCTGAGGGTCACAAAATCTTGTGTGTGGGTTGCAGCTCGTTACTGGGTCCATCCACCACTATCTCCAACCCCATCCTTCACCCTTATACCCCCAGGCTCTTCTCCTAACATCTTAAACTCTGCTCTGCTACGGAGAAACAGTAGCATCTATAAAATCTGTTAGCTTGAGTTCATAAGAGGATGGGGCATCTGGTCCAAATGGCCTGCTAGATGCTATTTTAATAAACAGAAAGTGAAAATCATCCTTTAAACTGGCCTTTTAAAGTTGTCGTGTGCTGCAGGAGAACTCCCCTGTGAGCAGAGCTGGCGGTAGGAGCAGTATCAGCATCCACTGAAGGTTGCTGGCAGAGTTATCTTTCCACTGACTTTCCTAAGCTGATTTATTTATGGACACTGGGCAAGACTAATTTAGACTGGAATGGAGGTAAAGAAAAGATGACTGACTAAAGCCTTTGCTGTAATAAAATTAAGTATTTTCAGATGAGAAACACTATGCAGGATTAATTATTTCTATCTGGTATATTAAAAGGGAGCATATAGAAAAAATGCCTTCTCCCTTCAGCCAAGTGAAGCATTCAGTTTACAGAGATGATTAACCATGGGAATTTGCTGAGTATATTTTATTACTGTGTAATCTTCTCCAGGGATGGATGTGATCCTCAAGAGTGTTGGGGTCCACTTACTCCTTTTCCTCAAGTGCCCTTGAGACCCACTTTCAGACTAATGGCCTCAGGTTTGTTGTGCTTTTCAGGCTGATCCCAATTTTCAGCCCTTCGTTTAAATGAGCCTTTGATTGATACAGATTTTTTTTAAAATGTCGTGTCTCTGGCTGGGTAAGTAAAGGCGTGAATGCTCCTCCAGGGTAGTCGAGCTCCTGCAAATGGTTTGGCTCTTGGTGGAGGCTTTGCCTCCATGATTCTTCGCCCTGATGCTGCAGGGAATTTGGGTGGGTTGCTGGCATCTGCGCGAACGCCTCATCACCCGGCCTGGGTTTCTTTTTGTCTGCTCTTTGGAAACTTGAGTATTTCTGAAGGGATTAAACCTTGTTCCTGCACGGAACTGGAGCCCTGATGGCATCCCCAGCTCTCAGGGCCCAACAGGAGATGGGCAGGAGACACTGCTGAGGGCGGCCCCCGTGGTTTGTTCCCTTTTCCTCGCTGTGTCTCCACTGCAGTGTGTCTGGGCAGCACAAAGCTGGCAGCTTTTTGGGCTCAGTTTCTTGATGCTGTTGGACTTGAGGAGGGCTGCACAGCTTGGTCTGTTTTCTGTATTGCTGTAAGGCAGGGCACGGACTTTTCCAAAGGATTGATCTCTTCTATTAAATTGTAGGATCTCTTCCTTCCAGTGTTTCTCCTAGCCCAAGGCACTGTCACTGCAGTCATTGATCTTTATACCTGAACACCAAGAACGCCTTTGCAGGGGTGTTAACTTGTGTCAGGAAGGAGTGAGCTGCTTTATAGGAACACGATTTTACCCACTAAAGCAAATCCAGGAATTGATGGGAGGCTCTGCACCTCTGGGCATCACATCCTGCTTGGTCTTCCCAGAGGCTCGGGGTGTCCCATGTGAGCCTCAGCATCTGGCAGCCTCCAGCTCCCCTGCGGATGGGAGGGGATGCTCATGGGAGCAGGCACAGCCTCTCATATGGTTTACTGAACTGTGTGCAAGCCAGGAAAACCTCTTGTTTAAGTGCCGTGGATGAGTCAGGAGGTTGATCTGGACCAGGCTTCCAGCGGGTCTTTGTAGGGTTGTACAAGCTGCTCACTGTATGATGAATAATTTAGCAGTTATTTCAGTTTCTTCATTTCTGACCTCCTCCATTTGCTGATATTTGAAATGGTGAGAATATGGCACAAACGTGTCCTGGCATCCCCAAGCCTGAATTAAGTCCAGGGGATCCAGCCCATGCTACCTGATCAGTGTGGGGGCATGAGGTCATGCTCATGGAGAGGAAACTCCAAAAGTAGAGTTTAATGGTTCTCTTGAGAAGATACATCTCATATTAATACTTATTCCTTGTAGGACCAATAACTAGTAATGGAAAGCGGCTGCTGAGCGCTGCAGCACCTGATCATCCCTCCCTGATCCATGAGTTCCCAGATGGGGAGACACCTGCCATCACTGTACTGGCACATTTCAAACCTTTTAACGGAGTGCCAGCGAGCACGTGGAGCTTGTTAGATGTTTGTATCTTAATTACCTTGATCTTCATCATCGGTGACGTGGTGAGAAGCAAAGCGTCACTCTGTAAGTGCCAGTTCCCATTACACCAAAGCAAACTCCATTTAATTAGTGTCAGGAAAAGCTGGGACGTAATGGGCTGGTGGTGCTGTTATCATCAGCGAGCCCCTGAGCATCCTGTGGTCTCTGCTTCCCCGGGGGCTGCGCAAAGCCCAGAGCTGAGAGTCTGCACATGTCAGGTTTGGAGGGGTTGGGGAGCACTGGGCAGGCGGATGCATGACTGGGGAGAGGCACTTGTCTCCCATCTCTGAGCACCAGGTTCAGCAAAGACCCTCCTTCATGAGGTACCTGCAAAAAGAAGGTGCAGGCTGCCCATGGAGCTGACATGGCCAGGCTCAGGCAGGTGCTGTGCTCAGCTCTCAGTGAGCAGTGTGAGCGGTGTCGTGTGTCCCGTGTTAGTGATAACCCCAGGAAGTTTCTCCAGTCACGTCAGCATCCTTATCACACTGAGAGCGTTGCAGTGCTGGCAATACAGTGAATGACCTGCTCAGGATACTGCTGTGATATGTACACAGAGCATTAATCTTTGCCCTTTTATGCCAGGGTAAAAATAGCAGCTCCTTCCTCCTGCCATCCCGAGCATCCCAGGCTGGCCGGGTGTCAGACCATCACCTGTTGCAACCGCCTGTTGGGTGAGCAGCTTGTGTAACTCGGCTTAGGGAGGGCTTACAGGGCTGGCCTTGTGCTGCTCAGGCAGCTCTTTCCAGCCAGAACGTCCACTGCAGTTGGAGGATTGTTTTTTTCTCAACAGCTTTGAGGTCTCTCCGGTAAGACAGCCCGGTCCAGCCTGGCTGCTGACCCTCCCAGGGCCTGTTTCTGTGTAGGGATGAGCTGGACACGGGAAGGAGAGCGCTCTCCTCCGTGAGCCAGTGCATGTTACACCAGCAGCTTCTGCTTGGTTTTTTAATAGCATCTTCCAGTGCCTAAAGGAGATACAGGAAAGGCTGGAGAGGGACTTTTACACCAACGGGCGTGTAATGACTAGACAAGGGGAAATGGCTTCCTACTGACAGAGGGCAGGTTTAGATTAGATGTTAGAAATAAATTACTCCCTGTGAGAGTGGTCAGGCCCTGGCACAGGTTGCCCAGAGAAGCTGTGGCTGCCCCATCCCTGGAAGTGTCCAAGGCAAGGTTGGACAGGGCTTGGAGCAACCTGGGCTAGTGGAAGGTGTCCCTTCCCTGGTAGGAGGAGGGGGAACTGGATGATCTTTAAGGTCCCTTCCAACCCAAATCATTCTGTGATTCTATGATTTTAGGGGTTTGGGAGCTCCTGAGCTGAAGCTTTGGCTGGAGCATGCCTAGTTTCAGTGTTTTCACTCCATCTGCATTAAATACAGACATTACTGAATCCCCAAGACCTGTTCTAGATTACAATGAGCTCGTTTTAAGATGTGGGGACTGAGAGCTGTCCTTTCATGGGTTTATTTTCATTTCCTGAGCTGAAATTTGGAGATGTACTCAGGGCATTGGGTCACATCTTTATTTTCAGTTAATGGTGGGGAAATTAAAGCAAAAGAGATGAAAATAATCTATGTCTGGATATTTCCCTCTCTGAGCAATTAAATTGTTGCTTCTCCTGCTGGTGGCTCCTGAAGCTCCTCCAGAGTTTGTGACTGCAGAAGACAGCAATTAAACTACATGCCCAGGTCTGTAGAAACTCGAGGTTCATTTTCCTGCCCTGCCACAGATTTCCTTCCTGACCTTGGGCAAGGCAGAGAGGATCCCATTCCCGAGGACAGCTGGGCACAAGTTTCTTCCCTTGGCACTTACAGACCTTGGAGCATCTGGTACCACGATTCATGTGGTTATGTGATGGGCACGATGGCTTTGCCCCAGACACATCACAGAGCATGAGACACTCAGTGCTCTGACATTAACCTTGGCATCAGTGGCCTTCCCAGCTGGCTCTGGTGCAAGAGCAGAGCTGGGTCCTCCAGCTTTGCATGGGGAGAAGCTGCTTAGAAGGGGTTGATGTGCTGCAGCAGGTTGCTATTTGGATGTTGTTTCTTTGCAGCATCTTTCTGTCTTGTTATCTGTGCCAGGAGGTGGATTTTGTGGGAGGAAATGTGAGCTGTGCAAATACTGCAGCGAGCTCCAGCTCCCAACTTTGCCGAGATCTGTCAGCTGGCACCACAGGCTGCCTCTCATTTCCAGCTTGTCCTCTGCTTGCATGTGATTAGGCATGACACTGTTGACATGTGCATGGCAAGTACCAGGCACATTGCTGCAGGGTTGCCAAGGAAAGGCAGAAGAGCTGACAGCCAGCGCCTGGTCGCTCTCTGGGCAGGGAGTTTGCAGCAGATAAACTCCTCTCCCCTCCCCTGTGGTTGTGATTAGGCTCAGAACAAATGTCACAGACCACCATGGGATGTTCTCCAGCGCCAAGGCTGCCAAAGTGCCGCTTTGGTGTGGATGTGGCACTGCAGTGGCTCAGCACACTGGAGGTGATCATGGGGGAGTGATGGCTGGGGGGGTCGCTGTTGCTCTCAGTATTTGGACCATCGTATCCATTGTAGCTCATTTTTCTCATGTAAAGAGTTAATTTCTGTAGATGAATAGGAAAACTATTGCTGTAGTGGAAGAAAAGTTGCCATGGACCTGTGCTGGGGCCGCTGTCAGTGCACACGGGTTCACTTTGGTGCTTTCCTTCTTGGAGTAGGGTTTGTACACGGCATGATCTCACCCTCCAGGGCAAAAACCAGAATTTTTTTGAGTTGTAGCTCTTTTTCAACCTCTCCTTCTTTCCTTCCAGGATCATCCCCCAGCTGGAGAGCTCCCTTTCACAGGTTTCACCGAGCAGCCTGCCTGGCTCTGACATTCCGGAAGCTACAAGGACTTACTTGCAAGGAATGAGCCGCTATGACCTGGACGAGCTCGATGCCTGCTGGTTGGAGCTTGTTAATATGGAGCTCAAGGAGATGGGTGAGTATTGCTGTTGTTGTTTTCCTTGCCTGGGTGTCCCAGAGTGGGCATTCGGGCTTTTTGGATAATCAGGTGGGGCAAAAGGCCCTAAGGAAGAAATCTCAGAGACACTGGTCCTGATTGCCTCCCTTCCCAGACATCTCTAAATATCACAGCATAACATTGCCTGCACCACTGCTGTTATATCACTGCACATTCTTCGAATCCTTTAGTGCGTTTTGGTCGAGTGCAAGTACCTGAGCTTGGAATTTGACCATTGGCACTGGTGCTTAGCATGGTCTGCTGGGCAGACTTGTTGGCACAGACCCGTGGGTGTGTAGTCGTGCCAGACCGTGGAGGGATTTTCCAGTCCTTGTTAGGTAAGGGTTGCTGTGATGTGGCTGCTGCTGTGCAGGTAAGAATAACACCTCAATAAAACGTTCACCTTGTGAGGGCAGTGGAGGCTGAAGTGTGCCTACCTGAAGCATTCCTTGCAGTGGCCAAGGTCTTTCAAGGGTGGGGCAGAGTATGTCACCAAGTGCTTGAGCAGATGGGATCGTGCACTGCAGAGCAGGAGGCTTGTGCTGGGTCTCACAGGCAGCTGGCTGAGGGCTGCACTGAGATTCAGGAGGAAGGCAGGAAGATGCAGTTCAGTGAGCTTGCCTGGAGCATAAACCAGCTCAGAAGTTGGCCACCACATTGCCCGATCTTGGAAGATGTCTCTTCTTCTGATGTGCTCATGCTTTACAACCACATTTTGTTACCATGACCTTGGGAAAGTTACAGAGGCTGCTTTGACAGTTCTGGTTATCTGCTCTGATTATCTGTTATATCTGTATCCTGTGTATTGGAATTCCCGTAATGTCAGTATTGTGGAGCCTGTAGCATCATTTGCAAATCTCAGTCAGTTTTGCCCTTGTTAGCTGGTCTTGCCTTAGCAGCCTCAGCTCTGTCACGGGCAGAAGTTTGGCTTCTCCAGCTCAGTTTGGTTAAATTTGGCTCGTTTGTTATTTCTTCAAAGTATTAGGTTTCAAGTGCAGTGTCCTAAATGGCTTTCAGATGTGGAGCTCCTGTGCTGATGGCAGGTTGAGATAAGTGGAAGGTCTCTGCCCCAGGCCAGAGGAGAGCTGGCTTCTGGTGTCCCCACGTCACCTTTGGGCCCAGCTGAGTGTGCTGGGGGAGGGAGGCAGCTTCTGCAGTGGCGCTGCCTTGGGAGGCAGTTGTGTTTAGGAAGGGAGCTTGAGCTTCATCACAGCTGTGCCCCCTGGTAGCCCTGCTCTGTGCAGGTGCTCTGGGTGGGCTGGCACCTCAGCATCCTCATCAGTGGATCGATGTCAGGACACAGGTCATGCTTTGCCACTGACCCTCTGCAATTCTGAGCAAAATCCGTTTTTCTTCCTCCATGTCCTTGTCAGAGTCACATCCCCCATGGCGGCCATGCCCAGCACGGAGTCTTGGGGCAGTGGGCCTCTTTGGGGGGATGCATTTCCCTGCCCATGGAAGTGGTGGGGTTTGGGTGCTCAGAGAGGAAAGTTGTTGCAGCACATCTGTTGCTTCCCACCTCCCGGGCTGTGCCAGAGCAGAGGCTTTGCTTTCTCTGCTTCCCATATGGAAGAAGCCAGAGTGGGATCTGGGTGCCCTTCACCACCCAAGACAGAGGTTTGCTGTGGCCTAGGTTGGTCCAAAGGCCGTCCATAAATAGTGCTTTCTCCCAGAAGCCCTTGACATTAATGACAGGCTGAGATTTCCAAACCCGCTTTGCTAATCTCTGAGATCATTAACGGGACTTAACTGGAGAACTGCAGCCTCCCCTTCCATTCAGAGGAGTCAGGAGTTATCTCCCAGCCTTAAGAGATGCCAGAAGTTTAAATTCCTCCTGGATGTTTGGCTGAGTTGTCACTGGGCAGTCAAAGGGGCACAATATGTCATTCCCAAAATATTTAATGACAGAGAAGGATCCTGATCTCTGACTGGCTCTTGAGGATGTGCGGGGAGGAGAGCTGGAAAACGCCTATGAGATCATCCAGCTCTCCTTTCGTGGATCCACGTAGCACATGCCTTTTCCAGTCCTTTTTAGGTCACCCCAGGGATGGAATTTTATCACTGGGATCAGATAAACCTCCAGATAGCTCCATCTCGCTGCATTCTGCCTACTGATTCCTCTTCCAATTAGGTGGAATTGCTGTGAAAAGCAAAACTTCTACATGAAAAGCAAGAGTTTTAAACATAAAAGAGCTTTAAATAGTTTTAAACCCCCCAGTAAGATGCCTCAGGAGCTATTGCTGTGCTTGGTGGAAATGTGCTGTTTAAAGAACCGCTGTGTGCTAGAGATGAAGTCAGTATTTAGGCATGCCTAAGTGTTTTATTTGTTGCTGCTGCAATGTGAGATTGTAAAAAAAGTGGATCTGAAGAGGGCTGAATGAAACCCTGAGCCAGATTTATGTCCATGCCACTGCAGGCAGCACAGGCCTTTCCTTTTAGATGGGAGCCGTGCTGTAAGTCTTCGTTTTTATATTAACATTTTATGCTGTATTTTGTGATCTCCACTAAATCCAAAGCCATTGTAAGAGCAGGGCTAGAGAGACTTCAAAGAGCAAGGCTGAAAGATCCCTTTGCAGTGATCGGCACTTCATAAACACATGGAAAATCCTCAAGAAATTGCTAAAATTGTTGTCGGAATCAATTTTGCTGAAGGCAGAGTTGAAGTTTCTAAGTATTCCCTTGACTTAATCCATATGGTGTATTCTGCTCACATATGCCCACCACAGCTTCTATCTTGGGAGCTGGAGGTGTTCCTGGTATTTTATGGCAGGAACATGCAAAGGTCACATGGATTGCTTTTGAAGCTCTGGGGGGAATTTATCGCTGCATACTTGAGATATGTCTGTGTACTAATGAGATGATACCTCCCTCGGCAGAGGTGAGATTGGTCAAGTAGATGTGAAATAAGCTGAAGTCAGTGGAGGACCCCTGGGGAAGAGGTGCTCACTGGAGCAGTTAGTCGTACTCCCCGCAGGCTGATGCTGCTTCCCTGGCAGTGCTGTGTGTCCCAGGATGAGGCTGCTCCCATCCCACTGCATCCTTTGGGGATTCTGGGAGTCCCTTTTCCACCCTGAGGCAGCAAGTTGGTGTTCCCAGACAGAGCCTGTCTCCAGGCAGCTGCTGCCCACCCATGGATGTCCATCCCCACGTCCAGGCTGTGCAGGGCCACCCCAGTGTAGAATCATAGAATGGTTTGTGTTGGGAGGGACCCTAAAGATCATCCAGTTCTAACACCCTGTCATGGGCAGGGACACCTTCCATTAGCCCAGGTTGCTCCAGGCTGGCCTTGGACACTTCCAGGGATGGGGCAGCCACAGCTTCTCTGGGCAACCTGTGCCAGGGTCTTACCAACCTCACAGGGAAGAATTTCTTCCTAACAGCCAATCTAGCCCTGCCCTCTGTCAGTTTGAAGCCATTGCCCCTTGTCCTCTGTCCAGGCCCTTAGAATGTCAGCTTTCCCATTATTTTATCAACTTGAGGAGCAATTCCCAGCTGTGCCGTGGCTGCAGCAGAGGTGCAACCCCACTCCCCACTGGTGCACCCAGCTGCAGGGGATCCAGGGCTGCTGTCCCACCATGGGGTGCTCCCCAGGCCAGGCTGGCAGGAGGACGGGCAGAGATCTGTCATTTTTGTGGTGGGATCCTTTTCCTTTGACAGCCATAGATGGCCCTGCACCCCCTTCCCTGCCCCTCACCCAGGCTCACCCTGCTTTGCCACTCAGAGCTTGCGGAAGCGGAGCCCATTAATAACTCAGGGTCTGTTTGTTTGGATGTTGTTATTGTTGTTGTTTTGAAGAAATCCTGCCAGTTTGGAGCTGTTTTATAACATGTCTGTGCTGCAGCCCACAACAAACATCCGTGTGTAGCCTGGAATCCTGGAATCTCTGTTCTCCCCCGAGTTCATAAGCTCGTGGCACAGGTATCATTTCAGCAGCAGAAGGGTGAGCTGTGGGGACAGAGGAACCAGCAAACCCTCCACTACCTGGTGGTGTTGTACAAGCAGGAGATATTTAACAGAGGTACTGGTGTACAGTGCAGAAGTATTTTGGGAACAGATTTAGGGCTGGAAGCTGCTCTCAATGTCACTGTGTTGGTCTGGATTAATGCAGTTGCTATCAAAGGGAGGAGGACTCACCTGAGCTGCCCAGAGGCAGGTGCTGCTCTCACACTTTGCTGGTGGACTGTTGCTCTTCATATAGGGGTCTATCTCCCAATTTAAGTCAAGAGCAGAACTCACCTTGTAAGCAGGTGGGTTGATGGGCTCAGGGAGTAAAGAGGGACAGGACTGATGGCAGTCAGGAATGGTGAGGGTGAGAGCACACTGTGGCAGCTCCATGGAGAGCTGCTGAAAGTATGGTGGGGGTCTTGGAAAGCCAGAGGTGGGTGTACAGGGCTTCTGCTTCTGCTGTAAACTGCATCATGCCCATGAACACCTCCATCACTGGCCAGGGGTGCTCCCAAAGCAGTGGGATCCACTGTGCCCAGGTGAGAACAGGTGAGATGGGACCGTTTGCTGGGCTGCTGCAGCATGGAGTGGCTGAAGGGATGGGAAGGAAGAAGAAGAACCCAAGCACAAATAATCGACACATATGAAAATAGCCTTGGGCTTTTGAATTCAGGAATATTTTCAGGTGGCAGTTCCTTAAGTTGTTGGCAGAGGTGAGAACACTGCAAGCATCTGGAAGGGGGAGCTGGGCTTATTTAGCTCCCTAGAGAAACAGAAAATCTATACCACATGTAGATTAATGTATTAATTGTATGTATATGATGTATTAATGTACAGATGAGCAGGGTTGGAGATCAGTGGGAGACCCTTCAGGCGTTTTGCCTCCTCATTTTCCAGCACAATCAGTTTTCACGTCAGGCTGTTGTTTCGCCGTTTCCATAAATTCCTGCCAGTAATTGCAGTAGTTTCCAGCAATACTCCAGGTTTTGCTGCTGGATGGAGCGAGGAGGCTTTCATCAGGAGTGCTCTAGGACAGCTCTGTCAGAGCCGAGCATCGCTGCAGAGAGGCAGCAGCTTATAAAGTGGCTCCTGAAACATTTTGTCATCGTCTTAAATTTGAGCAATAATTGATGTTGGTGGGTGGCAGAAAGGGCGATAATTGGTTCCTGTAAATCTTTTAAGTGCACTGGCAGGCTGTGTTTGTAGCAAAATGTCTGGAAGTTTTACTGTGGATGCTCAGCTCGCTGTTTTGTGTGTTTGGCCACACTTTACATGCAGGGTCTGTTTATAAAGAATATTGATAAAAGATTAGTGTGCAATTGCTGCATCTCCCAAGCACTGTGTGCCTGCACGTGGTGGGGTGGAGGTGACTGGGGCAGTCCCAGAGGGCCCAGTGTGGTGTTCAGGTGGTTGGCTGTCAGCCCCTGACGTCCCAGAAGGATGCTTGGGACAGGATGTGGAATGCCCAAGGGGTCACCCAGCCCGGGGCAGGGTGGTTGGTGTCCCCTCAGGTGCCAAAGCAGGCAGGTTTGAAGTGTCTTGCCTGGGGCGAGCTGGAGGGACAGTGAGTTGGAAGGAGATCTCTGGAGTCTGGGATTCCTGTGCCATGTGTGAACATCCCATTCCCACCAGGGACCTGTCATTCCTTCACTCCCCGTTTCTCAAAGAGAGTGAGAGACAAGCCTGCATCATCTCACAGATGCTTTCCCTTTTCTAATTGTTATTATAAAAAGGCAGTAATTTTGCTTGTTTATAGATATATTTTTACTGAAAAGTAGACTTCCAGTTTTATAGGCTGTGAACCAGCAAATGGCACAGCCTGCAGTCCTGATAACTGTTTGTTCATGAGCTGCTTCTATCTCCATGTGTTCTCCACAGGGGGAAAGGATTTATTGTTTCAGTAAATTGATATTAGTGGAGCACAGTTCAGTCAGAAATAGGTCTCGGTGTTGTGAAAGGTGGCTCTCCAGCTATTTTTTTTCCTCCCTGCACAGTGAGTTGGCTCACACCACAACAAGGAGTAGCTGAGAATTCATTTAGCAGAAGAATATTGCTCCTTCATGCCACATAAATTACGGTATTACAGACATAATTGTAACAGAGAGCGGCGTTGTGTGAAGGAATGTGCCTGGTGCTTCTCCCAGACGCGGCGCTGTGGCTCAGGCCCAGAGATCCCAGCTCCTTTGGGAGAAAGCATTTAAATTCTGTGTTTCAGGTGCTGTACGGGCAGCTGGGGGAGCTGAGTTGCCTGGGATTGGGGCTGGGGCCCTTGGAATCCCCCGGGGATAATTGGAGGGCTTGGTGTCTGTGGAGCTTCAGGGATCGTGGGAGACCCCAACACAGAGATAGAGTGAAGAGTTCCTTGCTTGGAGCAAAGTTCCGTCACGTTTTCCCTTCCTGAATCAGATCTGGAGACCTCCTGTAGTTCATCATCATCTGCACCTCTTCTCCTCCTCTGTTTCTGAAGCAGAGTCTCCCTTTCTGATCCTTTCCTTACCTGGGGCTGTGCCACCCCGCAGCATCCTGCCCCACGTAGAGAGGGGACAGCTTTTCTCTGTCTGGGGTGCCATGGGAGGTCACACTCCCTGGATAACAGCCCTTCCCGCAGGGTGTCTCGGGGAGGCTGAGTGGCAACATCAAAACCCATCATCATTAACGCAGTGTTAATGAGGAGAGGGTGCAGGTGCTCTCCTGGAAGGGGTGATGGGACATGGAGCCTTTTCCTCCTGTGTCAGTGTTTTGAACGTCGCTCCAATCGCTGGTGATTATATTGGCATGAGATGGAAGACTCACTCCTGCCTGCATTCCTCTGGACAGAAACTCTGGAGAAGGTTGTGGCTACACTGCCCTTCTCCGTGGAGGCTCAGAAAAGCTTCGTTTTCTCCCCCGCTTTTCATACAAGACCTTGGCATCCCTTAACCAGGTGAAAGCAGTTCTGTTGGTCAGCAGGTAGAGTGCACTGTCCTGGTGATGGTCTCAGAACGTGGGTGTCACCGGATTTATTCGTTGCAGCCAAGATCAGTATCTGTGTCCTTACCTTTCCTTCCTTGGGGACAATAATAGTGTCACTTGTGCGTGTGCACAGGCAGCGTTTTGGTGGAGAGGTTTTTTTTGTGTTTGCCACTTAGCTGGCCACGGTCAATAAGGAGAGCGTTTTCGCAGCCAAAAAGATGACAATTTTATGAATGGAGTTTAATAGCACGAACCTCATGTGATGCAGAAGGAGATAAATGGAGCACAAATGGAAAAAGCACTTCACCCCCAGGCCCCATTGTTTAGTGTTTCATAAACGATTAATCGCTTCATCCCCATCAAGTGCAATTGTCAATTCAATAAGCTCGGAGGTATTCGGAATGACGCTTGGCAAAGGCATTCCTAATGTAATTACATCTAAATGGAGTGGGAGAGCGCCTGCGCCTGTGCGGGACGCAGGGATCTATATTTTCCCATCTAATGGTGTAACAGCCACGCGGCTCGTAGGCTGGCAAGGAAACCCCGCCGGGGGGCTGCTCTTGCTCCGGCGCAGGAGTTTTGGGATCGGCGTGAACTTCCTTCCCAGGGTTAAGCAGGTGATGCTGGAAAATGCAGGAGGTGGGATGGGCGCTGGTTGTTTCCACTGGAGGTGAAGTGGAACGGTGGCGGTGCCAGAGCGATCCTGACCCTGTGGGCAGGTCAGGGTCATGATTCCTGGGGACAACGCCCTCCCTTTCCTTGGGGAGGGGAGGAAAGGGAGGGCGTTTTCCTCGTGCTGCCTGCGGCTGCCAGCTCTCTGCCTGCCCTTGTCCTCTGAGCGCAGGGCAGCTCTGGAAAGCACGTGGGAAAAAAAGCACTGGGAACACGTTAATGCTTTCCAGAGAAGCAGAGCCTGAAATGTTGGGAGGAAGGGAGTAACTCCGGGCTGACACTCCGGTGCCCAGGCTCGCAGTCACAGACAGGGAGTTGAAACCCTGACCAAGAGGAGGATATTCTTGCTGGACTGGTTTAATGCTCGCATAAAGTCACGTTGAGCAAGTGCACCTTGGGTGGTGTGTTTATGTAGCGAATCCACTAAGGCAGAAATAATGCTCTGGCTTTCTCTGTAACATGCATGCAATGATAGGACAGGTGGGAGTGGCTTAAAGTTGAAGGAGGGTCGATTTAGATTAGATATGGGGAAGAAATTCTTCCCTGTGAGGATGGGGAGGCTCTGGAACAGCATTCCCAGAGAAGCTGTGGCTGCCCCATCCCTGGAAGTGTCCAACGCCAGGTTGGACAGGGCTTGGAGCAACCTGGGCTAGTGGAAGGTGTCCCTGCCTGTGAAAGAGGGTTGAAATGAGGTGATCTTTAAGGCCCCTTCCAACCGAACCCGTTCCATGATTTTCTGCTTCCTGATCTGTTGCATCCAACCGGCGCTACGCCAAGAGCAAGACGGTGGCTCAGTCCCAGCTCTGGTGCTCAGAACTCGCTGTCCTAGAGCAGGATGCTTCACATTGCTGAGCTCCAGCAGCCCCAGGCAGGCTGTGCCAGCCTGGGGCTCTGCAGAGATCCCGCGCCCATCGCCGGAGCTGCTCCGGAGTCAGACAGGTACCGGCAGGTTCCTTGGCGTGTTGCAGCACAGCAGCTCCAGCTCTTGAAAGGGCTGTGATAGGGAACAGTGTTGTCTGTCTTAGATGGTATCTCAGACTCGACATAGACGTGTAAAATGCCAGGCTGGATGTTTGCAGAGACTTGTCAAGCCAAGGGAAACTGTGCCAATGGGAAACATTGGGGAAGAGCTTAAAAAGGCAGACAATGGTGTGTTTGCTTGCCGAGCTCGCCTACGGGATGCCTTCCCCCTTGACAGAGTTTTTTTAGCTGGTCGGTGGCTGTGGGGGAATGGTGCAGCCTCTGCCAGCCCCATCCAGCCAGAGGTGCTGGGAGCACTGTCTGGGACCCCCTCAACCCCAGCCCTCCCCACCCCTGGGGCTTCTCAGGGCTCCAGAGCTCGGTCCAGGACAGCACATCACACTGTGGCTCAAGAGGATGTCAGATTTTTCACTGAACAGTTAATTAGTAACTGCTCCTTATGAGTACTTCCTCCAGCCTTTTTTTCTCCCTCTCTGCTCGTAAGTGAGGTGTTTTCTCCCTTTTCTTTGCAGCAAGGAGGGTGCACAGCAGTGCGGGTCATGCTCCTCCACTCTCTGCCCCATTCTGGGTGATGCACACTAATGAAATGCAAAGTTTAATTGTTTTGTGTTGCATCCTGTTGGTACTTCTGTCCTCATCTCTCTGCCGCCTTGGGTGATGAGATAGTGCTCATGGGAGGAGACAGGGTGTGGTGGGGGCTTAACTCTGCCTCTAACCCTTTGCAGAGAACCTCACTCCTGCTGCTGACAGATTTTTTTTCCTTCTTTCTTTCCTTACCTGGAATGACCTCACAATGTGTTTATGGCACCAGGATCTTTGTGTGCAGGTGAAAAATGTCACTTTTGGGATCAGCATTCAGTGTGGCACCACTTCAGTGCTGCTGAGCTCCTGGCAGCAGCATCCCCCCTCTAAAGGCAGCTGGGTGTCCCACTGCTAGAGGTTGCTGCTCTGGAAAAGCCTCTCCTGGTTATTGACCTGGTATTCCTGGTTGTCTCTGTGGAGAAAGCTCTGGTGAAGCATCTCTTCCACCTCTTTCCATTAAAGATCCTGGTGTGGGGGGAATAGAAGACCCACCTGGGTCCAACCTTCTGATTCTGCTAAACCCAACCAGAAAAAAAACCCCTCATTTACCCTCAGTTTCCGCCTTTGGCTTCAGTTTTACAGTTCCATTTAATTGGCTTTGAAAGGGTCAGTTTTCAGTCTTAACAATTAAAGCATTGACTTTGCGTTGCCAGAGCTTGTCTGAGCCCTCGCTGCAGAAAAGCATCTTTGCAAAACTTGTCTCCTTGAACATTTAAACTGTCAGCCCCAATTATCCGCATTGCTTCAGCTGAATGGGTTTCTTTCCTCTCAGCCAGCAGCAATATTTTGTTACTGTCTATGAAATATAAACTGCATCCCGAGTTAGGAGCTGCCGTTTTCCGAGTCGTCACTTTTCCCGTCGCCGTGGATTTGCCTCTGGAGTTGCGATCGGAAGCACTCGGCCCTTCGCAGAACGCTCCCCGCAGGCGGGTGGGCGCCCGCGCCGGAGCGGCATCGGTGGCTTCACCCTCATCCTCTGCCTTCTGCCTTGCAGAAAAGCCTGAGCTGGACGAGATCACCCTGGAGCGAGTGCTGGAGGAGCTGGAGACCATGTGCTACGAGAACATGAACATCGCCATCGAGACCGAGGAGGGCCTGGGCATCGAGTACGACGAGGACGTGGTGTGCGACGTGTGCCGCTCGCCCGAGGGGGAGGACGGCAACGAGATGGTGTTTTGTGACAAGTGCAACGTCTGCGTGCACCAGGTGAGCCCCCATGGCAGAGCTGGGCTCTGCTCCTCGTGCTCTGCTACCTGCCTCTGGGTTCCTCCCATCCCCACTGTCCCCCAGCCCCTGGGCTGCTCTAGTCTCCTGTTAAGCTTTCCTGATGGATTCCCAGGCGGCTCCAGGGGAGCGAGCATGGCAGTGGGGTTTTGGATAGCTGGCAGTCAGCAAATTCACTTTTCTTACTCTCTGACCCCCAACCCTTTGTAAGTGCCCACAGAAATGCACAACGAGAGGCTGAATTTCTCCTTCCTCCTAGTTCCCTGCTCTCTGTGACGTTTTATGCCTCCTTATCCATTACTACGCTTATTCTTCTTTGTTTATCCCATTTTTTTGAGCTGCAGTGGGACCTTTAGGACCCCAACACCGTGTACAGGACTGGCTGGTGGCTTGGTGGGAAGTAGGTCTGCAGTGCTGCGCTCACCAGAGGGGTGGGATTGCACAGACCTTGCCCCCCACCCCTCTTCCTCCTCCACTTTATCTGGGGGCTGGTAGGACCTTCCCGCTCTGTCTCACATTGCAGGGTTTCTGTCCCAGCTTCCCCACTGTGTGAGCGTGGGATTTCATTTTATTTTGCTGCCTGGAGGAAAATAATTTTATTTTTAGAATTGAATGCAAATGCTTCAAGCCCTTGCTGGAGGGGTCTGTGGGCTCCTGCTTTTGGGGAAACCTTGTCAAGGAGGAGGCAGCCAAGTGAGGGTCTCCTGGGTCCCACGTGGGCCCAGGGAGGTTTTACTGTCATGCTTTGAGGGGAAGCAACGTATGGTGGGGGACAGCAGCTCCTGGGCTTCACCCTCTGTGTGAAGGGTTTTGTTTTTTTTTAGTTCTAAAGAGAGCCATTTGCTCATCTTTTGGGCAGCTTTTCCATCAGCGCTTCCTGGAGGTGGGAGAGCACTGGAGATATCTATAGTTGCGGGAGGTGGGTGTTTTGAATGGTTTCCATCAGTGAATCAGATCCCACAAAATACCAGAATGATTCAGGGTTGGGGTTGGGGTACTTTTTTTGTGTTGGGCTCTTTTCTGACGAGCCCAAGTGGCAGTGTCAGGCTGAGAGCACACAGCCAAGTGCCACAGCAGGGGCTCAGGGGGAGCTGTGGCACCCCGTGGGCCCCGCTTTCAGCAGCAGCCCCAGTGCTGCGGGACGGGACACAGCAGGATGGATTTCAAGGCTGTTGAAAGAGGGATTTTCCCTTGTTTTCAGGGAGCAGAGTCCAGCCCTAAGCCCTGTACCAGCCCATAAGCTGCCCCTGATTTAATCTCTGCCCCAATTTACGCCCTAAGCCACTAAGCCAGAGGCACAGTGCAGGGTGTTACATGGCATCGTGGTTCTTACCTAACCTGCCCCGTGCCTCTGCCAGCCCCACATCCAAAGCCTGCTGGGGACCATGCTTTCCTGCGGGCGTAGGGGTGCTGGTGCCCCAGGTTTTGTCATCCTGCATCCCAGCGGGAAGGGGCTCAGGACCACACAGTGGTGGGTTACAGTGCCAGAAGGTATCGTTGTAATCATCTCATCTGCATAACGAGCCACGAGGCTTGCTATTAATTAATTCCTACGAAGTGTGGCTTTTAGAAGGCACGTGCAGTCGTTTTGGAATTGCCAGCGAGGTGGAATCGTACCCCCTGCTGCTAAATCACAGCTCCTTGCTCTCACAGTGACAGTGTCACACTCCTGTTCAGCATGGGAACGATCCACCTCCACTTTCCAGCCACCGTGCCACGGTCCTGTCATTATTGAATTCCCATTCCCTGGGCTGGGCACATGGCTGAGCCCGCCCTCTGTTCCGTGGACCGCACCAAGCTTGTCTGTGGCTTGGCATCCTCCCCGGTTTTTTTGGCACCCCCTTCTCAGGGATGTTGCACCCGTGACAGACAGTGATAGAAATAGCTGCTCTGCTCCTATTCAGCATTCCTCTGGCTCCGTGTTCCACCTTTTGCCTGGTGCTGGACGTGGGAAGGTGTGTTTAGCTGGTAACGCACCTCGTTTCTAGAGCTGCTCCTTGTCCAAGACAGAGGCCCTGTAGTATTTGCTCCTAAGGAGCAGAATTGCACCTTCAGCTGCTCTAAAACCACTAGAAATAAATAACCAGGAGCCAAGAATCTGCTAGGGATGGACACCTGATCATAATTCCTGCTTTCCCCTGGATTTTGAGATCAGTCTGCCAGTTTACTCTTCTGGTAGTACATATCAGGCTGATTCTTGTCTGGTACTGAATCACGTGCTTTATAAAACTGTGTTCCAGAGATGATTTATCTGCCAGATTTGGAGGCACTGTGAAACACACAGTTAAGTCTCTCTGAACCGTGTAGACTCACAGCAATAATATTACCTCCCTTAATTCCTTGTTATCCCAATAATCTGTTCATAAAGTGGCTTTTTCCCCTTGGAAATCGCTATCAGAGTCAATTTGTGATTTGAGGCAAACCTAAAGTCATGTTATAAAGTCTGTTCTTGGCCAGTAGAGACTGAAGATACGTTTTTCCCACGCTCACACATCTCCATGTGCCCCCTCTGTCCCTGTCCCCTCTTGCAGCGCTGTCACTCAGGGTGACAATGCCCTGCAGCAGCAGGATGAAAAGCTGTTCTTTTTGGGGGTAAGCTCGTAGCAGTGGAGCTGATAAATGCCTGGGCTCAACGTGAAGCCACCAGCGCTGGGGGTCCTTGTCAGCCCTGCCTGCTTGCCTTCTGCACGGATGTCAGAGCAGCCAGATCTAAAATTAATTACATCTCCTCACTTTAAATAGTGACACAGCCCTGTGTTAGCGCCCAAGGCAGTGTGTGTCGCCCTCTGAAAACCCTTTGAGTGCGAGTTATCAGGACCTGCTGGTTAAAAACTGTCTGGTTTTAGTAGTAGCTGTTTAATATAATCATTAATTACGGTCAAAGTGGAAAGTAGTTTATCATTATGTGATACAGCTGAGCTTATCATTTGGCTCTTTTATGAAATGTTTATGAAACACTTTGGCTTCTCTGCATCCTGTGTTACCACAGCAGGTCAGGGAGCTCCGTGGGCGACCCAGGTCCTTCAGTTCTCACTCTCTTGGCTGTAGATTTGTCCGTGCCTCCTTTAGATGTGTCATCCTTAAGATTTATCACCCTTTTTGGTTCCTCTCATCTAATTTACATTCATGACTATTGGTTTCCCCTTTTTACCTTTCCGTAGTTATTTTTGCTTCCTCTTTGGGCTGCTCTGGGTCTGTAACCAGTGTGACCAACTTTCTCAGTCATGGGCTTGTGGCTTTTCAGCCCTCGGTGACCTCAGAGGATTTCTGTGCAGAGCATTTCTTCCTTCTCTGAGTTGTCATGGGTCGGGAACAGGCAGGAGATGAGTGGGCAGATGTCCAAACCGCAGAGCTGCCGGTGGTGGGTGCTCTGATGGAGCAGCCTGGTTGCCCGCTCCCAGCCTGGAATTTTTAATTAAAGCCCAGGAGATATTGGTCTGCCACGAGTATCCGTGTGAAAACAGGGAAGGTAGTAAGGCAGGAAGAGCTTAACCTCACTGTCTGTGGCTTTGGCGCTGCTTTGAGTCTGCTGTTTGTTGGCACGCAGCGGTGGTCAGAAAGGTGGGAGTGACGGAGGAGGTCTGGGAGGATGCTCGTCCTGGCTGCTGGGACTAACCCTCCTCCCTGCTGTCTGCACAGGCGTGCTATGGCATCCTGAAGGTCCCCATCGGGAGCTGGCTGTGCCGGACCTGTGCCCTGGGAGTTCAGCCCAAGTGTCTGCTGTGCCCCAAGAGAGGGGGAGCGCTGAAGCCCACGCGGAGCGGGACGAAATGGGTCCACGTTAGCTGTGCCTTATGGATTCCTGAAGTAAGATGTTTTGCAGCCTCCTCGTGACACGTGGCTGGGCACAGACCTGGTTTCTGCTCTCGGCCCAGACCATTCATTAATGGTCTGAATAGCAAACCCAGTTTGGCTCGTCAAGCTGTGCCAGAGCGATGCGGGGCAGTCATCAGGCCATGTGTTTAATGAGCAGCCGAGGGGCACCCTGTGAAGGGAGGGCACAGAGCTGGGGTGTGAGGGCACAGAGGTGGGGGGCATAGTGCTGTGTAGCAGAGTAAAGCTAATTTCATGTGCCCATTTGAGATACACAGCAACACCCACAGGAGGAATTAATTCAGAGGAGACACCAACATAATTTTTCCTTCTGTTTCATCCAGATGTGGGTTTGGGTTTTTTTGGGTTTTTTTTCAAAATTGCAACTGACCCCAAAAAATAATAAATGTAATCCATCCCTCATTCAGGCTGCCACAGGCACCCCCTTGTAGGTGATGTGGGATGGTCGCCGGTATTTACAACTTGTCTTCTGTCTCGTGGCCAGGTTAGCATTGGATGTCCCGAAAAAATGGAACCCATTACGAAGATCTCACATATCCCAGCAAGCAGATGGGCTTTGTCCTGCAGCCTCTGCAAGGAGTGCACTGGGACGTGTATTCAGGTATGTAGCTTGGCACTGAAGACACTCAGACCTCCAGGGTTGTGCCTGTATCAGCCACTGGAGGTTCTGGAGGTGCTGGAGGGCACAGTCTGGCCAAGGCTTATTTCTGCTCTGAGGAAACCTAACGACAAGAGCCTGTCAGGCATCATCAGATGTTGCTTGCAATCACTTAATGCACTGAGTGCTAGAAATCTAGATTAACTTTCTTTGCATAACACAGGGATGTTGCTGTAGTGACACTAATTATTGCAAATGACCTTGGTTTGGATAAGGAATTTCCAGCAGAAGAGCTTTGTGAAGCTGCCAGGAAAGTGAGATGCTTGTGAGATACATAGCCCGAGTATTTCACAAACACTTGGGGTTTCAGTTGGGGGGATATCAGAGAACCCCAGGGCTGGAGAGTCCTCACTAGCCTGCTGGCTTGGAAAATAAAGTATTTGCCAGTATTGCATTTCCACATTTTCTGTTTTGCCACACCTAACTAAACTACTGCAGACATCTGACTGCCTGCCCTCCCTGCAGCAGGAGGGACAGACATTCTCTTTTCAGATGGAAAGCAGGATGCTCTGGGCTTTCCTGTTGCCAAAGTGGGACAGAGCTTCCCCCGCCGTGGGATCCCTCTACCTGGGAAGCAAAGAGTAGAAGCTCCCATCCAAAATGCAGCACACGTGGTGTGAGAGCATCTGGGGAACCTTGCTGAACCCCGAGATTCTCCCTCCTTCCCCCTGCTTGGCCTGTGTGATGTCCTGGTAATCCCTGGGCATGGGCTGGAGCATCCATTGCTCTACAGTGTGGCTGCTTCCATTGGCAGAGCAGGCTCTGGAGCAGCCTTGGCACGCAGGGGGAAATGGAGGAGCCATTAAGCTTTGAAAAATGGAGAGGAAGTTTGGGATGTGTAGCAGTCCCAAGGGATCAGCTCTAGTACAGCAGCATGAGTTGCACCAGGGAGGTTGGTGTACACAGTGGTGATGATGGGGGACCAGAAGCAGCTGCCTGTTTGCAGAAGGACATCAGGGATAGGAGGTCTGCAGGCTCCACTGTGTTTATGCCATCGTCTTGGGTTTAAGCCTTTAAAGGGAGCTATTTAAAAGTAATCCCCATAGTTTGAAACGAAATTTCACAATACTTCTTTAAATCTGTAACACTGACTCACTTCTTTTTTGATGGCTCTGGATGCTTATTCACCCTGCCAGATGGAGATACTGTGTCAGAATTGCAACTGCTTTCAAAGAACAGAGGGGCAGGGAAGGAGGCAAACAGGCTTGGCAGCATCAAAAAGAATTCAGCGTCTCTCAGGCTTCATCCTCTTAGCGCCAGCATGACACGGGAGCCATGAGATCCCGGGGACTGGGTGGATTTGCATTAAAGGTCACCTGAGATGGAACAGGAGCCTTCTTGTCTCGTGTGCCAGCAGTTCACAGTTTATAAGTCTTCATGAAATTGTCACTGGAGCATTTTCCGAGGCCACCCTGGCTGTGTGCGGGATGGTTTTGCCTCAAGGAAAAGGGGGAGAAGTGAAAAAAAAGCAGGCAGTGCCTTTATTTGAGGATTTATGGGGTAAATCAACACCCATAGATAAATAAATATGCTCTGTACTCCTCAGTGGTACAGAGTTCTGTTTTGAAAGCTTATGTTTATGGAGCATATTTTGTGCTAGTGCCTGTTTATGCAGGTGTGATCTACCTTTGTCAGCATTTCGGGTTTGTGACCCAGCTCTGAAAGGAGGAGGTTGTTTCCTGCAAAAGCACTGGGTGTTTATTCTTGGCAGCAGGCATCAGGTGCTGCAGGTGGGCCGGTCTGGGGAAGGAAGGACGTTGCTTCCAGGACGGGGTTTTCCAAGTGGGCAGTGGGACCTGGGTTTTTCCAGGGTGGAGGAGGGGAAGACTGTCATCCCAGCAGGGCATGGGATGCTCAGAGGCAGCACCACAGCTTAAGAAAACACCCACCCGAACCACATTTGCAGAGACGAATGTGAGAAATCTTTGCACAGGCACCTCTGTGTGTGGAAGTGTTTTTCCCCATCCGAATTTGTCCATCAAAAGCCAAACAAAGCCAGGGCAGCCTGAGGAAGGGCTCCCCACAGCTGTGGATGCCTCTACCCTTGCTGCTTGCACGTCACTCATCCCTTGATTCCTGGTACAGAGCTGTGAGCCCAGTGTAATTTGGTGTGGCTGTAGCTGAGCCAGAGCTCCCGGACACTGTGCAGGGATGCAGTCCTGGAGACATCCTTTCCCTAGCTCCTGTTAAGGGGAAGTCATTATTTCATGGTGGTTCTCGTGGTCAGACATCAGGAGATGCCAGAGAGCTCAGTATGCAGCAGGAATTTTCTTGTTTGCATTGCTGAGGCGGAAAAGAGAGTGCCAGGAGCCAGGCTCTGGTGCAGCCCGAGTCCTGACCGTGCTTTTTTGGGACCCAGCTCCCTCCTCCTCGCTTGTCAGAGACACAGGAAGAGGTAACCGAGGCAGCGTGGAGTGCCGGGGCTCTGTTCGTTGCTGGCAGGCTTCTCCAAAGGGCACAATCTTCTGCTGTCATCATCTTGCAGCTTACCTTTTGTTGTTTTTTGGAGAAAAAGCCCTTGGAAGTGTCCTCCACCACTCACTTGTCCATCGTTGCTCCTCTGCCCGCTGCTGCCCACTCCCCTTGAACTGCTTGTGCCACTGGTCCCCATCCACTGGGATAACTGGTGTGGTGGTTCCCAGAGCTGTCTTGTGGTTGTGCCTGTGGCCCTGCAAACGCACAGGGTGGCAGCAGGGGAAGAGCAGTGTGTGTGCCCCGTGCTGCCCCCCTGCCCCACATCCTCGGAGGGTGTCTGGGAGCTGACATTGCCTGTCTCGGCTGAGGAGCTCTGCCAGCACCCAGACCATCTGTGGTCACGGAAAATCACGTGGTGGATCTGTAAGGATGCAGAAGTGTTGTCTCTGATGGCTTGGCCGGCGTTCAGCACCGGTAATTAATTTTTCCTTCCTGAGCTCCCCTCGCAGGTCTGTTGGAGGAGCCGCTTCCTTCTCCTCCGGCCCCAAACTGCAGTGGAGCACCACTGCAAGCTGCTGAACTTCTGTTTGAATTTCCTTGGCAACTGAAATCATGCCTCTCTTTCTTCCCAGTAAGAGTGATTTGCGGGCTAATTAACAGCCCACGTTAATCTCTGGGGCAGTTTTCACCCTCTCTCTCTTTCTCTCAGAATTGTGTTTGGGAATGGATTTGCCGGGATAAGCGAAGCATGCTGAAATCCTTGAATGGAACGCGCTGTAAGATAACGAAGCATGATCAATAACGAAGCCAGTTTTTGAGCCTGGTTTATTCTGGGTGGCACATCCCTCCCTGCCATCACAAGTGGCTTCATTCCAGCGCCGCTCTGGAATGGATCAATATGTTTTTATCATTAGTTTATCCAAGGTCCTTCAGTAGCTGTGGCCGACCAGGTACCTTTCTTTGTTGCCCTGTCAGCTGAGCTGCCTAATTATTTTCTGTTTGCATTTTGGGCACGGTTTCTGACAAGTGCTGCTTGCCATCTGTCAGAGGAGAGATCCAGGACGGGCGTCAGTGGATTTGCTTTATTCCTAAGGTGGAGTGATGGTCATTCCTGTTAGCAGGACGTTGTCCTGGCAGAAGACAGGGCCGTGTTGTTAATGCTGTTTTTAGCACTGGTGGCAGAAACAGGAGGGAAGGGACCTCACTCTGTGTGCTTTAAAAGCCAGTGGGTGATATACTGACTGCCCTGAGTAAATCTGGAAGCTGCAAGTCAGGCTGGGCTCCCTCTGTCCCTCCCTCATTGCCAGAAATAAATACTGGAGAATGGAGCCAGTGCTTTGGCCATGTGGGAGGCCGTGACAGGGCTTGTCCCGTGGGATGGGCAGGGTGGCAACCCAGGCCCCCACTGCCTGCTGTGGTGGTGGGTGCCCCAGGCTGGCACGGGGAGCACCAGGGGGTCCCTCACAATGCCGGGCACCAGCAGCAAAGCAGAGGGAGCTGAGCTTTGCAAGTTATCAACTGTTTTTGTGAACAGTTTCAGGCTGAAATTAGGACCAAGTGGCCATATTTAACAGGGTGTCAGAGTTCATAATCCACTTGTGTGTGGTGCCTGCAGGAGTTGGTGCTCAGCATCACTGCCTCGAGCCGTGCTGGTATAGCCAGAGCTGCATCCACCTCTTCCCACTGGTCTTGGAGGCTTTGGAACAGGGCCTGGAGAGCCCTGGAGGTGGAGGACTTGGACAATGCTTGCCTGTGCTTTTCTTGGTCCTGGCAGCTGCATGAGCACCAGCAGATTCCTTAAAAAAGGCCAAAGGAAAATATCTAAAAGCAGCAATGTCAAAAGTTCACACCTGGGTTCTTGAGCAGGATTCAGGGCTGATGGATGGGATGGAGATTAAAAGCTGTTAAACTTTTGTTCCTCAATTACTGCCAGAATATATTTCGTTTTCTTTTTGAGAATTAAGGTGCAGTAAAACTGAGTGGCTTGTCATCAACATCCAGGAAATTTCACGTGCCTCCACCTGGTCCTTCAGGCCACAAGTGCATCTTCATCCTCCACAAGAACAATTCCTCTGTTAACTCCGAAATGGTGCCTACAGTTAATAGCCCACTTAAAATGTCTCATTATTGCAGTTTAACTGGTCATTAGCAGCTGGAATAGACTGATTTTTTATGGGTTATGGTTGAAATAATTACCTGACACTCTGAGCCATTAAAAACCAGTTAATGAGCAGAGGAGGAGAAGGTGCTGAGGTGGACACAGGCACAGTGCTGGCTGGTGGGGATTCCTCTGTAGGACACCAGACTAGGATTTGTTGCCTGTGGGATCCAAAGTATTTTAAGCCTGAGGTAAGTTAGGGAAATGGTTAAAAAATTATTCTGATGCAAGTCTGACAGCATTCTAGCTACATGTTTTGCTCTGGTTGCCTTTTTTTTCTTTCTTTTTTAAATGGAGCTAGTTAGAGTATACAATTTCCAGAGGAGGAAGGCATTTGGGAGCATTGGCTGCTGCTTAGATCCCATGTTCACAAATAAACTGCCATGTTCCCTGTGCTTCCAGTAAAAGTGGTATATTGGCTTTAATTGTGGTAGCAGAGGGGAGTAGCTTAAGGGTGAAATAAAGATGAGCATTTCTCCATCAGGAGAAACAAATTGACGTTCTTGGAGCATCCTGTAGGCCGGTGCTGTTCTTTGGCTTCTGACGTGTCTTGTTGGGAGAACCATTGGAAGCTCCTGGTTGTGGTAGGTGGGAGATGAGCAGGGCCTGTCACAGAGAAGGATTAAAGAAGGTAAGGTCCGAAGGTGCCCACTGACACCTTTTGAACCCTGGGGTTCTGCCTGAGTCTCTGGGTGTCCACGGCTGGGGTGTACAGTGTTCCTCCACGGGAGCGTCTGTCGTGGAGCACCCGCCACTCGGGCAGGTGACACTCAGGTGGCTCTCCTGGGTTCGTGGGAAGCACTTGCTGCCCGTTGTGTTGGTCAGTGTCCCCCCACCCCTGGTGCTCTGCCTGGCCCTGAGCCCTGTCCCTGTCCCACAGTGCTCCATGCCCGCCTGCGTCACCGCGTTCCACGTCACCTGCGCCTTCGACCACAACCTGGACATGCGGACGATCCTGGCAGACAACGACGAGGTGAAGTTCAAGTCCTTCTGCCTCGAGCACAGCACCGGTGCCACCAAGTTGCCCGAGGAGGCGCGGACAGAGCCCGACCAAGCCCAGCTGGACTTGGAGAAGGTGACGCTGCGGAAGCAGAAGCTCCAGCAGCTGGAGGAGGACTTCTATGAACTCGTGAAGCCTTCGGAGGTGGCGGAGAACCTCGACTTAAGTGAGTCGCTGGTGGATTTTGTCTACCAGTACTGGAAGCTAAAGAGGAAAGCAAATTCCAACAAACCGCTGCTGACACCAAAAACGGATGAAGTGGACAACTTGGCTCAGCAAGAGCAGGATGTTCTCTACCGACGTTTAAAGCTCTTCATGCACCTCAGGCAGGACCTGGAGAGGGTGAGTACGGCCTTTGCTTCAGTTGTGTACCCCACGTGCTCCATCAGGGCTGCTGTAGTGTGTGCTGGGGGCTGTAGGCAGCACAAGCCCTGTTCCCCCTGCTCAGTCTACCCCCCTTAAAAGTTGTGTCTGTTCATCTTAATTCAGAAACGTAACAGTGCTCAGTGTGTGTACATCACCCCTGCCAAAACACCGACGCTCATGGAGTAAGTGTTGGTCTCAGCTGGGGGCTCTAAAGAACAAATGCGTGCAGGGAGAGTGCCTCGGCAGGGCTGGGTGGATGGGAGGCAGACGATGCTGCAGTTTATGTCCACTGGGTCTAAATAGCCTGAAAGCTCAAAATTACCCTGTGTTGCCTGTCAGATGCTTTCCAGCAGCAAGGCACAGGAACACGTCATTATTTGCTTCCATTAAACATCCAAGTCGTGTAAAAGACAGGAGTGAGAGCAGGGCCAGTGGGACTGGGCATTCCCTGCCCTGCCGCAGCCGAAAGTGGGTCGGCTCCTCAGGGAGCTGCTGGCAGAGGCAGAGCCGTGCCGGAGGATGCACAGAGCGTGCAGGCAGCTGCAGGTCCCCGTGGTGCAGGGCATCCTCGGATCCTCCCATCCACAGGGGAAGGGAGCAGCTCTTTGGGCGAGGGCATTGGTGGAGCAGCAGTGCTCAAGTGGTGCCGGAGCTCCCCGGGCTGGGCTGGCTGCTGCTCCGTGCTGCTCTCTGTGCATTCGGCTGCCATGGCTGCACCACTGTCAGCCCCGAAATCACAACCACTTCCACCAGATTAATTGCTGAAGACACTAAAAATGACGTGATGCCCTGTGGACACCCCTCCAGGCTGCTTGTCTGGAGGGCAGGGGAAGAGATGGGGCAGAGGCAGGTTGGGGATGAGGAGTGGCAACGAGGGGGAGAGACAGAGGGAAGCACAGGGGGAGAAGCACACACAGAACCGGGAGGGAGGTGGCAGAGAAGGGGCAGGTGCAGTAGTGGTGCTGCTGGGGAGAACATGGGCATAGCACAGGGGAGCAGTGGGACAGGGACAGGCAGGGCAGGGATGCTCAGCCTGGCATGCAGAGCCCAAGCTCCCTCTCCTCCTCTGCTTAAGACCCAAGCCCTATCTGGTCCCCCCTCTCCACCTTCTGCCGGAAGTTGAATCCATGGCCCTTGCTCAGGTCCCTGCCTGACTGCCCACCCAGGGTGCAAAAGCCATGGAAGGGCTCAGGGGGTGTCTGGGAGCAAGGAAGGAAGAAAGCAAGAAAATAGCATTGCTTTGAGTCAGTGGATGTGGTGCTCTGGTTCCCTGAGCAGGGGGCTAGGGGTGCTGCTGCTCCCTGGGAGGTGAAGGTGGTGGGGATGCTGCCCCTGCATGTCCCTGAACCCTCTCTCCAAGCTGCTGAGGGTCTGTGGCAGAATTTAACCTGTGAGTAGAAAGGTGGTGTGGGTGGGCACTGCATTCGTGTCCAGGTGGCGTTTCAGCTCTGGACCAGCCCGCCCTGGTTCCTTCCTGCACCCACCTCCCAGTGCATCCTGGAGCCTGAGAGCCTTCTCCTGTGTAAAAGCAGTTGGATTTGAAGCTATTCATCTCTTTTCTGTGATCCCGTCTGCCTTCATCCCTGTGGTCAGTACTGCCATCACTCTGCCAGTCTGTCCCTCCTTTGTTCCTGCCTTTCCCTCTCTGTGTGGGGCTGCCACCGTTAGTGGGTCTCCATCACCGGGCTGTGGCAACAGGCTGCAGCTGCCCCTCCAAGGGTGACAAGTTCAGCTCACTTTTCCCCCTCGTCTGCTCCATGTTGTAAATCTAAACCAGGCTGCTCTGCCTCCCGCTGCTTCCCCTTGTTCCCAGCTTGGCTTTCCCAGCTGCAGTGAACCACTGTGCATCCCTGGGTACCGGCTTTGCTCACAGCAGCTTCTCTTTGATTTCTTTGTGTCAAAACTCGGTGTTTTACCAGATTTCCCATTTTCCAGCGTTGCCCCCAGGCTTGGTGGGGTGTGCCCATTGGCGTTCAGCCTCTGCTTAGCAACTCCCTGCCAGGTTTGACTGCCTGGCCATGGAAGAGCTGTTTGTTCTGCTTCCAAGAGTGGAACAATAAACACCAGCTGGATCAAAGTCCGGTGCTCATATGAGTGATAAAGGTTTAAATCCAACTGTTTCCAGTGCATCCCAGGTGTCTGATCCTGCCTGGCAGCGCCAGTCACAGCCACCCTGCTTCACATACAAATCGTGAGGAATCAAGTCAGATCGGGATTGGAGACAAGCAGCCTGGAGGGGTGGCTTTCAGAGGGTGTCCATGGGGCATCAAGCTGGATTTTAGTGTTTTCAGCAATTAATCTGGAAATGGGTGTGATTTCAGGGCTGATAGTGGTCTCTGGATCCAGGAGCTGGGGAGACAGAAGTGCCAGAGCAGATGACATGGGGGCATCCAGGGTAATGGTGTTTCCCTCTGCCATTTCTTACCCCCTGTCGTTTCTGCACTTCACAGTGTCAGCAAATTTAACCTATTGCCTGGGTATCCTAATACATTCCCCCTGTTTTCTTTTTGGCCTTTTTTAACCCTCTTTGCCTTTTTTTAAAGCTTTTTCCCAAGGGCTGGGTGTTTAAATGAACTTTAACAAAAAGCTGTAGTTTCCAGGCTTTCACACCAGCATCTAAGCTTGGCTTGGGGAAGCAGCACTGGGTGGTGTTGAGCTGTGTAAGTGTGGGTAAATACCAGCAGTCTCTAAGCAAAGCTAAAGTAATGCTTTCTTCCAGGAATATCAAATCATAGAGAAGAGATACCACCAAACACTTGGAGATTCAGGTTGCCAGAGGCAGTTGTTTTCTTCATAAAGAAATTTTAGTTTGATGTTTTCCCCAATCCAGAATGAAAAAAAAAAGATAACATAGTAAAATATACTATATAGCTCACTGCCTTGTATTTACAGCTAGGGGATTCAACAAAAACAAAAAAAAGAGCAGGTTTTTCTCCTGTATCCCTAAGCATTCCCAAATTATCCTTAGGTAAGACCAGTGTCATTTAAGGATGGCTGCAGTTGTCCTTTTGCCTTCACAGCTTTTGGTGGCAGATACCAGGTGAGCATGGGACAGTGTCCTGGCTTGCTGTGTCACCGTGAGAGGCACAAAGCCTCCTGACCACGAAGGGACACTCCCCCAAGCCTGACAATACTCTGCAGAGAGGGGTTTGAAGGTTGGAGGGTGGAGGAATCGAAGACATCAGGATCACACGTGAGTGTGGACATATCCACACACGTTCCTGCCCGTGAATCCCATGCTCCCATTCAGGCCACCTCCTCCTTGCCTTATTACAGGCAGCTCTGCTCTCTCAGAGCACCAGAAAGCTGAGTAAATGCTGTCAAATCCTGTTAGCTGCCATTAGCATTTCTGTTCTGCAGCCAAAAGCCTCCGCTTCCTCCCGGAGCCTCCGTGCCCGCCGCAGCCGCGCTGCCAGAGCCCGGCTCTCCAGCCACCCGTGCGTGGGGCTGGCCAAGCATGGCACTGAAACTCGTCAGGAGGCAGGTGCCAGCAGGTATCAGCAGTAGCTGTGTCATCTGATGCTGCTGGGGTTTTTATCAGCAGCCCCATGTCGTAAGCAGGGTCGAGCCACTGCTGCATGTGAACAGTTACAAAGCTTGTGCTTTGCTGTTTGTGTTGAGGGCTTCATATAGTCACAGATTGGGTTGGGTTGGGTTGGGTTGGGTTGGAAGGGACCTTAAAGGTCACCTGGTTCCAACCCCAGCGCCGTGGTGAATGAAATTTCTTGGGGCTGGGACAAAGTGCAGCAGGGATTTGCGGGTAGATGTGGAGCAAGGGTGAGTAACCAAATAGAGGGGCCAGATTTGAGGTAGGTTGCTGCACTGGCTGCCGACCTGGGCCAGCATCACTGGGGTATTTTGCTGTGTTTTCTATGCTTTGTACCTGCTTCAGGGCATCAGGCAATTCTGTAAGGCCTTCAGTGTCCTTAGCCTCATATGGACACCTCCACCCCAACTCACCCCCTTCCCTGCACTGGCTGTGGAAAGAGGGTCTCCCTCCCTGCAGAAGGACCAATTTGTGGGTGAGAACTGGTGTACTGACTCAGGGTACCAAGGTACTTCTCAGCATGTGGCATTTTTTTGTGCAGGTGTCTCTGACAGGGATGTGTGTGGTACAGCTGCTGGGTGGGCTCAGCATGGTGCTCAGGTGCTTGGAGCTGGACCTCCAGAACTGTGTTATGATGCTCCTTCTACAGCATCTTCCTTCTGAGACTTCCCAGTGTCCGTGCTGGAGAAGCCAGCCAGCCCTCCTCGCCCCCGTTGAGGTCCTGACTGTTGGAGCCAGAACGGAGAGATTTAGGCTTGGAATCATTCACCACATGCTTTTTCCCGTGTGTATTACACAGTTTGGATCAAGAGCCTTCACTGCTAGTCCTGACCCAGCCAAAGGGCCATGGTAGGAGTTCTGGTGGAACACAGATGATGTGGAGGTGAAGAGCACCCAGTCCCAGGGAGTGGGGATTTCCCTGGGCAGCAGAAGCAGCAACACCACTTGAGGCGACCTGTTTTGACCCTGCCTAAACCAGACACTGTTTCTTGTGTTTCTCTAGGTAAGAAATCTCTGTTACATGGTGACGAGACGGGAGAAAATGAAACACACCATTTGTAAACTGCAGGAGCAGATCTTCCATCTCCAGATGAAGCTTATTGAGAA
The DNA here is from genome assembly GCA_013399855.1 of Oxyruncus cristatus. Classification (NCBI taxonomy): domain Eukaryota; kingdom Metazoa; phylum Chordata; class Aves; order Passeriformes; family Cotingidae; genus Oxyruncus; species Oxyruncus cristatus. Next base: position 504,698 of record VXAY01007106.1, on the reverse strand, counting down.
GGATCTTTACCCAGGTCAGTACTGCTTCCCAGAGCCTGGTCTTGCAGCCACTGTCCCTGCCATCCTCTGAAGCCAAAGTTGGGTGCCCAAGCCCCTCACCCCAGTGAAGCCAGAGCTGCCCCCTCCCCTGATGTGTTATTTTGGAACACATATGGTTCCTGTATTGACTCAGAAACACATGATAAAGCCAGACCCTGGGTGACCAGTTTGCCAGAGCTCCTGTTTTCACAGCCCCCTCTTGATCCTCCTCCCTCTGGGAATCAGTCAGAAAGACCGTGCATTTGCTTAGGGGGGATGCTGAGGGGATGCTGAGGCAGTGTTTGGTGCCTTTCGTGGAGCTGGAGCTGTCTGGGAGGAGATGGCAAATCCTGGGCACAGGGCTGATCGTGGCAGCTGGTTCCCTGGCACGGCAGCAGCTTCACTTCAGTCTCTTCACATTTGCCTTTGGCTCTGTCAGGAATCAAGGGTTAAGCTGCTGGTGGGGGGTCTGTTGCTCCAGGAGACCAGCTCCTTCAGCTCTGGAGGGCTGCAGCTCTCTGCTTCACGTACCCATTAGTGGGGATCATGCTGCTGCATGCAAAGCCTCTGGCAACTTTTATTAAGGAACAGAAATAAAGTTGGTTTCCTTTTGTCCTACTTTTTTTTCCTTTTGCACAAGCAGTGCTGGAGCCCACAGCTCCTGCTCCCTCCTCCTTCTCCTGCTTTCCCTTCGGTGGCAGGGCAGAGCAGACCCCGTGGCTGCAGAGCTGTTTTTCCAGAGCAGCATCTGGCGCTTTGGCAGCCGCTTCCGACGGTTGTTGTGTTTGTGGCTTTGGAGTTGTGTTTGAAACCATCACATGGTTGGGGTTTCTTCAGGAACCGTCTGGGCTGAGCTTTCCTTGACAAAAGTCTCCTTTCACCAAAGTTTTGGAGGCTGAGGAATGTGGATGTTGGGATGTTTGTGACTCAGGCCCATGCGGATTCCTCTGGATGGCCAAAGCCAGGCAGCGATGGGGACAGGGGTGGCTGGACCCCAGGGAGATATGGGCCTGTAAATCCTGGTCCCTGTGACACTGTGTGTTGCTCTGCATCCTCACTGAGCCAGCCTGAGCACACGGAAAACGGCATTCCCAGCTGTTCCCAGCACTGCACATCCCTTCCCTGTCAGCTGGGATGTTTGTGCCGGGTGGTGCTCCCATGATGTGCTGGCTGGGGCGGTGAGGTGGGAGGTCCAGCTCAGGAATACAGGTAGAAGACAAGAGGAACAAGGTCAGATCCTGAAGGCAGGTGCCATGCACTGTGCTGCTGGGTTCTCTGGCTTTCAGGGGGATCTCAGGGGACCTCAGGATGCTCTTCAGTTCAGCCACGTGAACCCAGTTCATGGTTTGCAGCCCTCAGCAGGAGACAGGCGCAGAATAGTGTGCCAGGAAGGGTTTTTGAGCTCACCTCCCTTGCAAACAAAGTGTTAAATAGCTGGAAATGCTCCTGGGGACCTGTGTTTCCCAAAATGCCTTGGGCAGTCTGACCACCAGTGCATGCCTGACCCTCTGTCTGATGCAGTGATGGGGTAGGAGCTGGCAAACCCTCCCAGGGATAGCTGAGCCAGGGCCTTGCCAGTGGGGTGTAGAGGCCAGTCAGTGCTGGGGAGTTGTGTTGGGGCTCTTCTGATGGTGTTTCAGGGTTGTCTGCACTGCCCAGTGCTGGGGCTGTGCAATTGCCTTTCCCCAAAATGTTATGTGTACTTGAGGAAAAGCACAGCTGCTGTTCCCATGATGTTTGTTCTGCCCAAAGGTGAGTGATCAGAGACAAACCCCCAGCTGAGAGGGTGGCCCAGCTGGGGACTGATGTGCAGGGATCCCTTCAGACCCTGGCATGCAGATGCTCTTCTCTCCTACCCCACCTGGCTGGTGTTTGCCCATTCGTTTTCCACTCTGAACCAACTGGGATGAGCTACTTGTCTCTCCCAGGATGGACTTTTTGGTTGAACCTGAGCAGGGACTGACTGCTCCCTCTGGGACCCAGGTCCCAGGAGTTGTTGCTGCCAGAGAAAGGGCCCAACTGCAGGGATTTGATCCTGGAAGCTCCAGGTGTTTTGGGCGTCTGGGTCCTTCCCATGCCAGGGGGACATTAGGAACCTGAATGCCTTTGGCTGTCAGTCCGTGGAGTCTTCTGGGCCTGGGAGGAGTTCCCTTGCCAGGTGATGGGGCCTAGAGCTGCAGATACTCAGCACCCAGTGGGACCAAAGCTTTGGATAATTCACTGCTGAATTTTCCAGCATTACAAAGCACTTATTGGTATGGAAGCAGGGGATGGCTCCATCCTCCCTCACAGCTCCCAACAGAGCTGCTCTCCATTCCTGGGGTTCCTTGGAGAAGGGAAGAAGTCCCTATTGTTCCACCCGGATGAGGCCAGTTTTTAACTGCTGTTACAGTAGCCATCGACCAGGATCTGTTGGGGTTGTTCCAAAGATGGTTTTGGCACAAAGGTTTTTTTGGACTGGCTCCCACACAAAACTCAGAACAGGAGGGGTTTATTTTTCCCGCTGTCAAATGATCATTTAAGCAGGAGATTCTTAATAAAATCAGTGAGAACTGCCCGTGTAAAATGAACCCTCCTCTCCTCCCTGTATTTTTCTTGCACGGAGTGAAAAGTAAACACTGTCTGGCTTTGAAACACAGCTACTATTTTGACAGGTTCCTCTTCAGAAAGTGCTGCTCGGGTTTCTCTTTAGCCCCGTTGTGCTGTCTAAACAAAGTTAAGATTTTGATTTTGTAAGCGAAGTGAAAAATGTGTCTGCCTGCCTCCCGTTACTTGGCAGGAACGCGGCAAATACCAGTTCTGCCTGTGCTTTTCTTTCTTCCTGCAAGTCCTTGGGTCAGGAGGGGTTCCTGGCTTGGCAGCCCCCCGGGCTGTAAATCCTCTGGTAATCCAGACTCAGGCAGGTGCAGTGCAGATTCCCTCCCGGGTTCACCCAGTACATTTCCACTGCCGCAGCAAGGGCAGAGCTGGGGTTACTCCCTCTGACCCATCCACTCCTTGGCCCCTCTGCCAAGGCTGTTGAGGATTTGCTGCTGGCTGACACGATAAACCGATTTCTTCCTTGAAATCATTGCTCAGCCTATGGGCCAGACTCTGAAAAACTGCCTGTCTCGCCTCCACTTCCATCAGCCACCCACATTTTGGTTTAAGGGCAATATCCTTCCCCCTCCGAAAATTAATAGGACTTTTAGCGTGGACTTGTGGGGGAGAATGGCCTAACAGAGTAAGTAAAAACTGTTTGTAAGTATTTTACTTGGCAATGTGGGTTGTACTTTTATAGGGCATTCATCCTGTCTACCCAGGAGGAATAAATCCAGTGGAGATCCAAAGCCATTTAGGAAATGCTGATTTTTAGGTGAATGTCTGCATAGCTAAGAGTTTGATCCCTGCCTTTCCATGGGCAATCCTGGTCATCTTTCCCACTCCACGTACTTATATAATTTTGGGGGTTTTATCACCCCTGCACAGTTTGAGTGGGCAATCCTGAGCAGCTGCTGTTGCTGAAAGGTCAAGTCAAATCAAGATCAGCCTCCTGGCAGGTGTCCAAGCAGGATTTGGGGTTACTCCTTTGTGAGTGCTCACCCCAAAGCCCTGGTCCAGGGGGGCACCTTGGTGGCTGCAGGGTCTCCAGCAGTCCCCTGCCTTCAGTGGGGCTGCTCCTGTGGCCTTGCTAAGCTCCTCTCCAAGGCCCAAACCTCTTTTTTATATAACCTGCAGGATTCAGATTTTCTTAAAATACAGAGACCAGAGCCTACAGCTCTCCAAAAAGTGGCTGTTGTTCCCCCTTTGTGTTGGAGTTGCTTTCAGGTCTGCTCCAGGTCTCCACTGGGGGGTGTCCCCAGGGGAACTTGTTCACTGCAGCGTCCCTGATGCCTCGTCTCACACGGCGTTTTCCTTTTTTTCCTAAAAAATGCCAGAACAAACTGGGAAGAGGACAAAGGGTAAAAAAAGTGACCCAAGAAGGAAAGGAAGAGATGGTAGAAAAAATAGTCCTGAGAAGACAGAGAAAAGGAAATCAGTCAACGAAACTGTGTTGGGACAACTGGGTAAGTCTGATTTTATGGGTGCGGAGCTGACCCGTGCTGCTGGAGACTCCCTGTTTTGGGGAGCAGGGTTTAAGAGTCCCAGCCCCTGATCCCTCCTGCACGTACACGGTGGAGTTACACCTTTCACCTCTCCTTTGTGGAAATCAACCTGAATTATCCAGGTCCTGTGAGAGAGACTGTGTCCGAAATACGGTCCCTGGTGGGGCAGGGGGTGTAAAATCCCCCCTGTAGCCCCGGGACTGGGAGTTACCAAACCTGTGATGTGCTGCTGGAGCGTGGATTTTGCTTTCGGGGGATAAAATCAGACTTACCCAGCCTGTGGTAGGGCTGCTCCCCCGTGTCCTCTGGGCTGTGCAGCGATGGCGAGCACAGCACATGGCTGGGAGTTCTCTCGGCACGTGCTGTCCGTGCTCAGGTGCCAGGGTGGGCTGTTGTCTCCTCCAGAAGGACCGTGGTCAGGTGCAGGAGGTGCAGAGTCGCATCCCAGCACTGCTCGCAGGTGAGGGGGATGCAAAGCTGTCACCCCAAGCGGCGAACACTGTGGACGTGACTCACCCTGCCCGTGCCACTGCTCTTTCCCTCGCTGTTGCCAGAGTGACTGCTTCAGAGGAGATCCAAAACCAAACCTCGTTTTTCCGCCATCCTTAAAACAAGTTCGGATGTCGAACCCGTGGGTTTCTGTTTCAGGGATTAAAATGCTTGTGCCTGTGCAGGTGTGTGCCTTTGCTAATTGGACCCAGCCCAGCCCGCAGTGCTCACTCTTGCTCTCAGAGATCATTATTAGGGAATTTCTCAGCTTTTTCCATTCCAGTCTTTCTCTCTGCTCCTCTTCTTCGGTTTCCTCACCTCTCGAGATGTTCTCAGACCTGCCTCCCATGCAGATTTAGCACCAGTCCCATCACCACACTGGCTGCCTGGCTCTGGTGGTGGCCCAGTGGCAGCTGCTCCCTGGGGAACCTGTCACCCTTTGCCCAGGCACAAATTCTGCTCTGTCACCAAGTTTTTCGGCATATGCTTGTGTTGTTTGTCTGCCACCTTTGTAGGGGAATGTATTTGCCCCTGTGCTGGGATGGGTCATTGATTGACGTCTTCGCTGAAGAAGGATGCTTGATTTGGATTCGGGGAGGTTCATGGAGTGTTGCATGTGAGGGACAGCTCAGGTTGTCGTGCTGTGACCTCAGTGAACCCCAAATTCAGCATCAGTGCTGGAGTAAACCCTCCTCTGTCCTGGTGTGCTGTGTTAGAGTTGACCTTTTGAATGTTTCTCCAGTGCTGGGGAGTTTCGGTGAATTTGGCAGCGGTGGTGGAGGACAACGTGGCTGTTCCTGGCTTCTGAGGCAGATCTTCCATTCTTGTTTTTTCCAGGCTTGTCAACCTCCTTCCCCATCGACGGGACCTTCTTCAACAGCTGGTTGGCGCAGTCGGTGCAGATCACCGCGGAGAACATGGCCATGAGCGAGTGGTCCCTCAACAACGCCCACCACGAGGACAGCACCCCCGGCCTCTCCGAGGAGCTCCTCCAGGACGAGGAGACCTTGCTGAGCTTCATGATGGACCATTCCCTCAGGTCCCCGTTCAGGCAGAGCGAGGCCACAAAGAAAGTGAAAAGCAGAACGAGAACGAACACTAAGAAAAAGCTGCCGCGGAGCAGCCCCCCCGCTGTGGGCGGGGGCCACCCGGAGGGCTCGGAGCCCTGGACTAACAACGCCAGCAGCCTGTCGGATGATCCCGCCAAGCCCTTCGCTCTGGATTCCAGGCCAAGCAAGTCAGAGAAAGGGGCGGCGAAGCTTCCCAGCGACCGCAAAGGGACGGGCGAGGCCAAAAGGGCGGCCAAGAAGGGCTCTCTCCAGAAAGCCAGCGAGCCTCACGCCCCTGCCGGGACACGGGGCTGCGTCAGCAAGGAGGACGAGGAGGAGGAGGAGGAGGAGGAGACGCCGCGCTGTGCTCAGCCCGAGCCCAGCCCCGCGGCCAAAGTGCCTGACTCCGTAGGTAGCCCCAAAACCATCGTGCGGTTCAAATTACCAAAGGAGAGCCGGGGGGCGCGGCGCTCGCAGCCCCCCAAGCCCGAGGGCGCCGGCGGAGCTCCCCTGCGTCGCTTCGACGCCGACACGGACGGCTACTTCTCCGACGCCGAGATGAGCGACTCGGACGGGGAGTCCCGCGGCGGCCGGGCCCAGCGGGGCCAGCTGGACGGGGCCGGCGAGGACATCGTCAGGATGAGCATCCTGGCGTCCTAACTCCTCCCGCCACGCCGGCTCCACGGGGCCTCAACCCAGTTCCAACTGCCATGTCCGATTTCTGCCCGGTGTCACGGCGAGGGGGGTTTTTAATATGTGTATATAGTTGGAAGTTCGGCACTGTTGTCTTTCTCTTCTCGATACGCCTGAGATACAGCTTCAGCTCCACCGACATCGATGACTGTGACAGCAGTGGTCCCTCCCCGGCTCCCTGCCAGACCCCACTCCCCAGGAGCGCGAGCCGGCGCCCGGCAGGACCGATGCCGAGGGTGCCCGGAGGGTGGAGGGTGCCGGTCCCCGTGCTTTCTGCAGGGATGACAGTTCAATTAACGGGCATTATTTAATGAGGGGCAAGTTCCTGCCCGGGACGGTTGCCCTCAGAGCAGGGAGCGAGCAGAGGGTCCGGCAGTGACCAGCTGTGGGAGGGGAAATTCCTGCCCGTGTGTGCAGAGATGAGGAAGCAAAATAAGCGATACTAAAATAATTAATGACTAAAGCACAAAAAGCTTGTTGGAGGAAAACGCTTGGGGTGGAAGAGAGCAATGTTACATTTCTATTTTTAGGAAAAACACCCCTCGGTCATTATTTTTCCCCTCACCTTTCCATCTGGTCGGGATCCGTCCAGGGGCCAGGATGCAAAATTTCCCCCCCCATCCCTGCCCCCATTGAGGTCGTTAGAAAAACTGAAGTGATTTACTCAGGTGAATAGATCAGCTGGCAGCAAGCTGGAGAATGGAAGCGGAGGGCAGGGCGAAAAGCATCCTTTAAACCCGCTGTGGGGAGTCAGGGTTGGTGGAACCCGGGAAGTTGAGCGATTTTTTTCTGCCCGTGCTTCTCTGTGATGCTGCCGTGGTCCCACCATGCCGGGCTGGCACGTTTGCAATCCCCTTTGCACACCAAAACGATGGCCCCCAGGCCAAACGTGCCATCACCGAGGGGAAATGGCAACCCTTGGCATCACCATTGTGTTTTCCTATTAAACGCTACGGTGGAAATGGTGAATTTATTCCTCTCCATCCTTGGGGTTTTGGTTTTTTTTTTTTTTTTATTCCTTAAATCCTGGTTACAAGCTGTTGACTCGTTGTGGAGGGGTGATTCACAGAAGCTGACATTATAAATATTACAATAATTTAATGCATAAAATGTCCCCAGTAAGCCTTAAATGTTGTTTAAAAGCCCATGTTACCTATAAGTCAGGCGAATTTCCATGTTTGCACTTAATTGCACCATTACTTCGGTTTTGGCTTCAAAGGTCACAGTTAAGTCATGCTACGTGTTCTATTGGAGTGACCCCAGTGTGAGCTCAGGGAACAAAAAAAAAAAAAAAAGGAATTCACTGAAACTTTTGTTGTTGTTGTTTTTTAAAAATAAAAAATGTAAAAAAAAAAAAAAAAAGCTTAAAAAAAAAAAATCACAAACAAAACCAACCCAAACCTGGGACACTTCTGCAACCGGTTAAACCCATCACTAAACAAAAAAAAAACCTTGCAATTGTCAAACCAATCAGTCAAAGAATTTTGTGGATGCCAAAGAAATATTTTGACAGTCAAGCAGCACAGCCAGAAACCGGAAACTTGTCATTCTGAAAAAAAAAAAAAAAAATTGGAAGTTATTTAGCAACCAAGGACTAAAGACACACTCATACCACACTGCTGCGGCGTTAGGTTCCAGGCTTGCTCCGAGGGATGCTGCTGCTCCGAGACCGCATCCTGCCGTTTTGGTTTCCGATGCTTTTTGCTCATTTCACTGTGAGCTTTCTTTTTGAAACTCTGAGACTCTTCCGATTGATGTTTTAGAGTAGATCATCTTTTATCAGCCTTACGAAGTCCTTATTATTGGTAAAATTGCAGCCCAGCTCAGCGCCGACAGCCCAGCCGATGGCAGGCAGGGCGAGCGGCGGGGGCTCCGCCTGGGGTGCCCAGCCCTGCCTGAGCCCAACACTCACCCGGCTGAGACTGACCGTGCCTGGGGAGGAATCCTCCTCAGATGGGAAAAATGTGACACAAGTTATTAGTGGGGGGAAAGTAAAAAAAAAAACAAAACAAACGGAAAACAAACAAACAAACAAAAAACCACGTCAAAAACCCAACAAAACGGGAACCACCTTTGTTATAAATTAGCATAATCCACTGAGGTTGGAAATGAAAATCCGCTCATTAATTAAGGCTCAGTATGTTCAGATAATGTTAAATACAGTAAATAGGACTTAGTTTATCTTATCAGGCTTGCTAGCTTTAGCTCCAGTATCCTAGTATAAGAGTCATAACAATAATCAATATGCTGCCTTTTAATGAATCTTGCTTCCGTGTGCTTCACTCAATTATGGTTAAAAAAAAGCAATCCACAAATTTCGCTGTACACAGCTCCATTCATCAGCTTCTGCACTACTTGTCTTCTCAGTACAGGAAAGCAAAAAGGGGGACACTTTAAAGAACAACCAACCCTGCACCACCAGCACCGGGCAATAAACCGGTGTGAAACACTCCCAAAACATCAGGCATCGTGTGTTGCCATCAGGAGATGGCATTTAGGTGGGGAAAGCTGAGGGGGCTGGTGGGGCACAGGGAGAAGAATGGGATGGTGGGAAGAGAGAGGAGGAAAGGGGTTCTGGTGAGCCCTGGGGCTGAGTGAGGGCTGGACCGTGGCGGGATGGCTGCGGCCACCCCGGAGCATCCCCTGCCTGGTGCCTCCTCGGAGCAGGGGAGTCTGGTGTTCTGGAGAGAAAATGCACAAGGAAAGTATTTTTGATGTTAATGTAAATGTATTTTGAAATGAATAGAAAGAAGAAGAAGAAAAAAAGGTTTATTTTAGTAGAGAAATGTTGTCTTTTAAGATGTATAAACTGCAGGAATCGACATTTGCACTGTAAGAGCACCTGTTTCCTTGGAGAAGCAGCAGCTGTTGAGGTGAGGATGCACAAGGCATCATGCCCTGATGGAGCACAGCCCCACACCAGCCCCAGCCCCGATGGCTGTGGGAGTTTCCCAAGGACAGCTCCCATTCCACGCTCCCATTTTCCCCACACCCATCTTTCAGTTATTTTTCCTTCCTGTATTTTTTTTTCTCGCTTGCACCTGTTTGGTGGGGTTAGGATGCCTGCTGTCCCATGGAGCCCGCCCCGAGGTGGGATGCAGAACAGAGCTGGGAGGGATGCAGGATGCAGGGAGATGCTGCTGCAGGGCAGGGCGTGAGGTTTGGTTGTTCTTTAAGGACATCCCCCCCAGTTTGCACCATTCCACATACAAAACAACCCACTTCACATCAGTTACAGGAAACGATATGAATGTCGCAGGAGGAGAAACCCTTCTGTTTTCTTTGTTTCAAAGAACGTGATGTGCCATTTGTTAATACAAAAGAGAAATATTGAAAATATATTGAAAAGAGCAATTTTAAATTATTTTTGGCTTATGTTGCAATATTTATTTTCTTGTATTAGAAATTCCTTTGTAGAGAAAAAAATGTATTTTTCATTAATGCAAAAACCTATTTCTCCTTTTTGTACATTTTCCATGTTAGTTAATCCTTAAAGCAATATAATGTTATCAAACTCGTTCTGTGTGAGACTGTATTATGCATGCTATTTGTGTTGCCTTGGAATAGCTCTGTCTGCCATTATTTTCATCCTGTTTAGATACAGTGTATGCTTTAATACACATTGGGACCATGGCCCATTGCTTATGAAAAACCCCTTTGCATTCCTCAATGTGTTGGCAAATGCAGTCAATAAAGCAGTGTTTTCTGTGTACCTCGTGTTGTTGGAGTGAGCAGTCGCACAGGGCAAACTCACCCAGGGACAGGAGAGCCCATGGAGCATCCCAGGGATGCAGCTCTGTGGGGATGCAGGGCCGGGTCAGCCCTGCTGGTGCAGCCACTCTGCCTGGGAATAGCAATGTCCTGAACTTCCATTGCATTTCCATTTCCATTTCCATAGCCAGACCTCAGCCAGCCCTTGGAAAACGCAGCTGGAGACATTTGTCACAGCTGGAAGGGCAAGCCCGAGCAAGAGGATGCTCTCAAGAGTCCCCCATGCCCAAAAGTTTCTCTAATTCGAGGTAACCACCTTTCTCCTGGAGATTTAAGTCTTGTTTTGCAGATTTGGAGCCAAACCCTCGGGGGAAGCTCTGCTGTGAGCTGGGATGCTCAGAGGAGCAGCTTCTTGCACCAGGAGCTGGTGTAGCAGGCAGGGAAAAACGCTGCTAGGTTTGCTATTCGTGGGAGCAAAGGCTGTGAAATCCAAATTACTCCGGCAATGTGTTGCTGTTTGTCAGACACCCCTTGTTCTCCTGCTGATACCAACCAGCAACCTGATCTAGTGGGTGGCATCCCTGCCCATGGAAGGGGACTGAGAACAAGTATCTCTAAGGTCCCTTCCAACCCAAACCATTCTGTGATTCTGCTGGTGTGGGCTGGGGTTGCTGGGCCCAACCTGTGGGGTGTGGTGGGAGCACAGGGCTCGTCACATAGCTTTAAAAACTTGAATGGGATCCACATCTTCCTGTGAATACTTGGCTGGCTTGGAGGCAAGAGTTCTGTCTTGTTTCAGCAAATACTGGAGTCATCAAAGAATGGCTCTTTTTTTCTACCTTCTTGGCATTTCCTGGCACATTATTCTTCTGTAAAATTGACCGAGTGCCCAAGCTGCTGAAGGAAAATGAGCTGTTTAATAGACATACTTGGTGCAATTTATTAGCAAAGTGATTAATCAAGGAAATCACAGTGCCTGGTGAAGACAGCACAAACCCCATCAGTCTGAGATGGGTCTTCTGAGGGGTGAGGGGAAGAAATTCGCCTTAAACTGTCATGGGCTTATTTGTCACTCTTAAAGGACAAGGCAAAGAAGCAGTTTATTGCAAATGAAGGGGTTTATTACTGTTATTGCTCACAGCTCTTGAGGCACCCCAGTGATGAACTCAAACACCTGACTGGTCCCCAAAACCCCACAGTGCAGGCACAATGCCCACAGCATCGTGCATGAACCTGCCTGTCCAAAGCCAGTTCAAGAGTTGTCTTCTGTAATAAGTTTTTCACCTGTTTTAGGCAGGGAGATACTAAAAAGTTTGATTCCATAAAGCAGGGAGCGAGGCCAGCCTGCCTGTCATGGTTTAACCCCAACCAGCAACCCCCTTCCCAACTCCCAGAATGTCTGAGGGGAGGATGCTCAGCCCAGACACACCTTGGAGATCTGATGCTTATCCTTACAAAGCGGCAAGGATTTTGTCTTCAAAATATTTGAGGCTAATGGAATAGCCTGCCAAATTCCTGGGAAGGCACATCCCTGCCTCTGGCACCTGTGTTAGACCAGAGATGTCTGGGATGGTCTGGCTGGATGTATCACGAGCAGGGACAGACAGATCTGGGGCACCAGGGCTCCACCAGCAGCTCCACATCACCCTTCTCCTACAGCCCAGCCTGAGAAATGATTCCCCAATAAAGGCAGAAAAAGCCCTTCTTAGTGATAATATATATTTATAGGCACTTGGAGCACATGGGGTTTCCCTGTGTTGCTCACTTGGGGTTTGCCTGTAGTATCCTCATCACAGGTGGTGCTGAGTACCTCGATCTGGAGTGAGCAGCCAAAGAATCATTTTGATTTAATTGCAAAATAAATGTTAGGCCAGTCCCTATACATTTTGCATAAGGATTGCAAGTGCCACCATAAATAGTAATGGGGCAGATACACCGCAGTGTCAGTAAATCACCAGCAACGGATGTGGAAAGGAATTAATTTTCCTTCAGCTTATCCTGAAAGAATTGCAGTAAGACCTTGTTTTATTGTGTTTGATTAAGTGCTGGTGGTATAACATAATTTCCCCTAACCATTAAAACCGCTGGTGTTGTACTTCTGCGTAAACGCCTCTAATGTGATGAGAGCATATTTAATATTTACTCTTCCAAAGTTAATACATTTAGGGGAGACATTCTGTGCGCTAAAAATAGTTCCTTGGCCTTGGATTTCCATGTAGGGCTGTGAAGTGATGTGTCTGCTGTGATTGCAACAGATGAATAAGAAAAAAAAACCACACAAACTCTAAAAAAATAAACAAACCTATGACTAAGCCACAAAACAAGGGAAAAATCCCACTGCAGCCAATGCCCACCCGGGCTGATCCAGAGGGTTTCACTAGTGCTGTCTCTGCCTTGACGTCTTGCCCGTCCCAAACTCCACTTGACAAACTCATTCCCTGTTCATTTACTGCACAGATTAAAAATGGACTCGCGGAGGGTCCAGCCAGGCACTTTCTTCATGGAAGATTTATCCAGGTACCTTTTTTCACGGAGGCTTACCTTGGGGATGGGGTGGGACTGGCATTGCTTGCAGGCAGCTCTTTCTTCTCCTGTGATGGCCCCACAGGGATCTCCAGATCACGGAGTCGTGGTGGGGAGGTGCTCAGCCCCAGCCAAGTTTTGAGGGCACAGGGGGGCCCACAGCTTCACCTGTATCCATCCCTCATCCACGAGAGGCTTCTTTGGGCACGAATCCTGGACCTTGCCTGCCATGGGGTACAAATCATGCAAACAGTAAACAGTTTATATGGCAATCAGGAGGGAAGAGGAATGTGGCTCCCTTCCAAAATCAGAACTCTGGTGCTGGGGGAGTTGTTTGTGCTGTGGGTGCCCTGAGAAACAAGCCCTGGGGGTGTCTGTGAGCTCTGCTAGTGTGTGCAGTGGTGGGATGGAGTTTCCCCAAGCGGTGGGATTTTGGCATTTCCCAAAGCGTTGGGAAGGCGTTTCCCAGCTAAACCCACTCTGCTGAGTATCAGATGCAGCGTTTTCCCTCAGGATTAGCTGCTGCACATTCAGATGTAATAAAGATTAAAATAACTGACTGCCCATGCTTACATTTTAAGTGGTGCTTCATAATTCTGACACTGAGCAGGAGGAGAAAACACAGAGGTTAAAATAGTGCTGTTACACTTGATCATTAGCAGCCCTGCGACGAGTCCGGAGGGTTGGATCAATGAAAGGGAGTATTTCCTGGGAGACAGGCAGGTCAAAAAGCAAAATAACAGATTTGCAGCCATATCTCCTGAGAAAATGATTCTCAGGAGGGAGATGCTGTGTTTGCTCAGGACCCTGCTGCCATTAGAGCAGGACACCAGCCATCCATGTGGGAATGGACCTGCCATATGCTCTGCCTCCATCCAAGCCATCTCCCTGTGCAGCCTGGAATGAAGCACCCCTGCAAGAGAGAAAATTCCCTGCAGAAAACAAGGTACCAGAACCCCTTGCAAGAATGCTCAGGTAAAAATTGGTGTTTGTTGTATGGGATACCACAAATAACACTCACACTGCCCAGAGGGACTGGCAGAGAGCGGATGAATTCCTGCCCTTAGTAAGAAAACAGGATCAATAAAGCACTTCTAAAAGAAGGAAATCAGCGATTTTTGCAGCTCCAGCTTTAAAATGAGTAAGTCTGGGGGATAGAGCACAGCAGCAAGGATGCTCTCGTGCTGTGCATTCCCCAAACCAGCTTTAGCCAGGTGCTGTGTTGGGGGACACAGGAGTCCTGGGCACCCAGAGACCTGCACACAGCCCTGGGGTGGGCCAGCACCCTGAAGGGCTGCCTCTGGAGAGCCATGGGAACGAGCTGCTTCCAATCAGGATTTTAAATCCAGCACGCAGAGAGCAGCTCTGGAGCAGCACAGGGACAAGCAGCACCACTGTGGGGCCAGAGCAGGCTGGGGACACACATTCTCTGTGCCACGAGCATCACCTGCTTGGCACCAGCTCTTCTCTAGCAGCAAAAGGACTCATGGCTGACTTTTTAGCCTTTCTGAGCCACAAGGATGCCAAGGCACAGTCCAGCCACAGGGCAGCAGCACATTTGTTGGCATGGCAAGAGCCAGACTTGTGCCAAGCCCTGGGGACTTAGGTCAATGCTCTGATCTGAAGCCTGCAAACCTGTCCCCAGTCCTATGTGTGTGCTAGACAACAGCTCTAGAACTGGCTCAGACAAATACCCCAGGAGGAGGAAGGAGTATAAATAGCCAAGCTCCAGGAGCGTAGGCTGGGAGCAGCGTGGGCATGGCCCTGGCACAGCCAGAGCCAGGGGTGTGCCGAGAGTGCAGCTCCCCTGTGCTCTGTGTGAGCAGGGCTCTTTGCTTAATGATGGAAACACTGTGAAGAAGTTACCAAATAATTTTGCGACTTCTCGGGTCTGATTTGATGGCAAAGTGTCACTCCAGGACCACAGGCAGGTGATTACACGGCAGAACACACCAGACCCATCACTGCTCCTCCAAATGACACAGGGCTGTCCCCATGTGCCTGTCCTGGTGACTCACCACCCAGCAAGCCGGTGGGTGGGAGCTTGGCTGGACCCGGCAAAATAAATTTGTAAATAAATAAAACCTTAATGAAAAAGCAACCCTCAGCCTGCTGTGTGTAGTGTTTGCCCCAGCCCGCTCCAGCTCTCCCAGGCCATCAGCTCCTGTGGAGGTGACCCAGGGTGACACTCGGCTGTGCATGGAGAAGCAGTTTTGTGGTAGCAGCACGTGGGAATTGCTCTTTCCTGCAGGAATATGAGGCCCCAGCAAGGTCACTGGCAAAGGTCCTGATGATGAACACCCCACTTGTGCCTGTTCCAGCCTGGGCACTGCTGCCTCCGGGCAGGAGTCCCAGCGCCGGGGAAAGCATTTTTGGGCAGTGCGGTGCCACTGGGCTGGTTTGAGCTGCCACGTGGATCACACTGTGTGCCTGCAAAGCCATTTCATCTCCTGGGATAGCCCGGGAGCAGCTGAGGAAACTGTCCCACTGCCCGTGGTGGTGCTTGCTGTGCTCGTGGAAGGGCAGCTCTGCCACAGCGCCCAGCTTTGGCATGTTCAGTGAGCTCCACAAGAACCACTGTGTCAGTAAACAATCCAGCAAATCACAGGGGAAGGGTGGGGAGACGCTGAAATCCACGGGCTCTTGTCAGGTACTAACCCTGCCTGGCTGCACAGCAGCTACTTCCCATGTGGTTAACACAGGAAAAGGGTGAAAATAAATAAAAAGCAGCGTTTGCTGCAGAGACGGAGTAAAATTCACCCCATGGAGACAGAGCCCCCTGTTTCAGCTGCCCAGGAGCTGCTGCGTCCCTGGCTCACAGACAAAAAGCACTTGGAGATCTTTTTTGGATAAAGGCAGGGGTTGCTTAAGCCAGAGGGAAACGGGTGTTTTCAAACAGAACCTGAACTTCTTCTGGAAGTAGTTGCAGGCACTCGGTGTGTCGGAGCAGCAGGCACAGATGGAGGCTGGGAATAATAGAGCCAGAATCAAAGAGCCCAGCCTGAGCAGGAGGGGGTTCTGCTGAGTGTGATGCTTAAACTATGAATGTCCCCCCCACCTGCAATTCCTCTCTCTGGCTTTCCCAGTGCGGATGTGAATCCCAACGGGAAATGCCTTTAAAACACAAACACGGCCTAACACCTGTTCTAACGTTTCCTACTCTGCTCCTGCTGAGAGAAGAACAACCAAACCAGGCCTTACAGCACCAACCACCACCAAAAAGCAAACCTGGGCTGAAGCTGTTGGGTTAAAGAGCATCTCCTTATGCAGCTCCCACCTGCGGGCACAGAAACTGCTCAGGTTTTACAGCTCAGCATCCCATCAATGCCAGCATCCACACTTACCTGGAATTAAAAAGGTTTTTAGTCTTATGAAAGTATTTTACAGGCACGTCTATATTGAATATCTTGAGATATCTGTATATGAATATCTATATAAATAGATATCTATAGATAGCTAGCTATATAAATAAAGATTTTCATCTCTAGATATTCAAGATTGTGAATATCTATAGAAGAAAAACTGTATTCCCAGAATTTGAGGTTGAAAAATCCAATTCCACATGGGAAGAGAGAGAGGCACTGGCTCATGTCCTGAAATGGACTTGGTGATCTTTGCGGGTGCCTTCCAAC
Source organism: Oxyruncus cristatus (assembly GCA_013399855.1). Lineage (NCBI taxonomy): Eukaryota > Metazoa > Chordata > Aves > Passeriformes > Cotingidae > Oxyruncus > Oxyruncus cristatus. The sequence goes on along the minus strand of VXAY01007106.1, from coordinate 488,498 downwards.
TTGGAACATTCTGTGATTCTGTGGGGCACCAGCCATCACCAAGGCTGGTGCAGGGGGTCCCTGCACCCCTGTGGCAGGTGCCCATCCTGGATAGGGGCCATCCTCTGATCTCTGTGTCCAAGGAAATGTGATATTGGTAGCTACCAGGAAGGCAGGTTATACACTGGTGGTTTGAATGGTGGTTCTTGCAAATACTGTTGCTTTTTGCTGGTGCTCCTGGGTACTGGGAGCACTGCAGATGGGTGCTCAGGACCAGTGAGGATGATGGAGGCTGAGGGCTCCCCCTTCCCCCTTAGGCCAGGCAGGAGCCCAACGAGCACAGCCACTGCCTGTGTCATGCACAAATTGGCATTTTATGCTGCAGCAGATGAAGAACCACTGTTCTCACAGCTGTCTGACATGGAAATCATTCTTTGGGAATTTCCCAGAGCAGGGAAGCTAAAAAGCCACCCAAATACAGGCAGAACACTGCAGAAGCCCAGTCCCCTGCATGGCCTCCACTGCCCGGGCAGGACCCTTCTCCCTGACTCCCTTTTCCCCCTGGAATGCCAGCACCCCCTCCCATCCCACGTGTTACTGGTTTCTAACCAAAGGCCACTGCAAAGGAGACCGAGATCACCAGCTCATTTTATGTTAGACACTAAACAGACATGAGATGATCACTTCAACTTAATTATATCATAATTATCCCTCATATTCCTGTCATCTGGAACTGTCAACGGCAGCCTGAGCTGAGCTGCTGCTCCTCTCCAAGAGCCGTCACTCAGTGCTTCTGAGAGCTGTCAAAATAGGGGTAATTTTGCCTGCAGAGCAGCTCCTGGCTGTAAACAAGTGGTCGTGCTTCACTTCAGAGCAGGGGCTGTGGAGATGGAAGGGTCTCACTCACCAGTGGTGTGGGACAAAGCCCGGGGGACTCAGTGGCCTCGGTCCCCACGTCCCAGCGGTGGCACCGGCACTGCACCCCCGAGGTGCAGGTCAGCTGTGCAAAACATGTGCATTTAATCACGTTATGAGGAAAGTTAAGTGTAGGTCAGCGTGTACTTTTCCTTACAGGATCAGGCAGTGGGGCTGAGGATGGACATGCAGGGAAAATGCCTTTCCCTGAGGTGCAGCTGAGCACAGCGTCCACCCCGGCACGTGAAGAGGGCTGGATGGGCTCTGTCTGTCCTGCAGGAGACAGTGAGGGGACCATGTCCTCTCTCAGCCCCTCTGCCCACCAGGCCTGATCCTGCTCCCTCATACCCCAGGGCATTCACAAACCCAGGCTTTCTCCTTCCCCTTCGGAGGCCTCCCCTCCGGGCCATGCACCAACCCTGTGCTTGCAGACACTACTGTAACTACCATTTTATTATTATTTAATCTTACAACACCATGTACAGCTTGCGAGGTTTTATTTAGGATTGCTCTGCTGCCTGTCAGAATTCTTGTCACCTTTGTGGTTTCCAAGTGAGTCATTACCATTGCTCCAGCAACACTCCACCAGCTACTGGGCAGGGGGAGAAGAAATATCTCGTTTAATTAAAGCAGTGATTATTTTTTGCAGGAGAAGGATAATGACTTATATGGAGAGTTTCCCTTACCCTTGGTTGGTGCACCTGGCACTGAACTTTTCTTTCTCCGTGCTTTAACAAAGTCCCAATTAATCGCCCTGGGAGGGTGGCTGTGACTCATGGCCTCCTCCAAGCAAGTCCTGCTTCATCCTGCCTCCTGAGGAGCCCTCTGACCTCTCCGCTCTTCCTGCAGCCAGTGTGGCTTTTGGCTGGTCCTTGTCAACACAGCTGAATTGTTTGTGTGAGCCTGGCATGAAACACGGGAAAATAAAAGGCAAACCAGAGAGAGAGTCACTGGAGTGTGCTTGGCACGTGGCACCACACTCCCCAGGACGTGCCAAGCAGTTCTAGCAGGGACCCACAACCTAAAATTTATGTGAGTAGAAACACCACGATGCTGACCTTCCTCTGTCTGCTCCACCCTCAGGAGCAGGTTGGGATGGGAGGCTGGGGAAGGGCTGGCTCACAGCGGAGCCCAGGGCAGCCAGAGTGATCCTGCTGCAGGTGGAGGTGTCGGGGTGGAGATCCCAAGGCCTGGAGATCCCGAGCACCCCTTGGAGCTGGGGCTATCATCACCATGGAGCAGATCATACTCTCTGCACCGCTGGAGCACGAGCAGCCAACCTGCCCAAGCCATCCCTGTGTCCCCATGTCCTGAGCTGGCTCTCTGGGTGATCCCACCTGCAGCTGACCGAGACAGAGCCAGGCATCACCACGGCACAGAGAGGAGAGAGCCCCAACTGCAGGCAGAGGCATCTGAAAGCAAACTTGCGCACAGCTGCTTAAATTTGCACTCACATGCTTTTGCAAGGGAAAGCTGTTAACCACATTATTCTTCCTGAGTCACTTATCTGACAAAAATGCTGCTCTTTGCAAGGCTGTGCTGGCCCCAGATAGGTGCCCATTTCCCCCGAGTTTGACTTTCTGCTGTTTGACTTCACGGAGCAGTTCAGGGAACAGCTGCAAAGGGTGGTTCATTCCTTGAAAATAATCCATTCCCTTTGCACCAGCTCTGCGCACCAAAGTTCTGGAGATCGTTGCACAACTCCCAGAGCTCTTAAAAAACATCGATGTTGAGAGGTTAAAGATTTTAAAGCCTGCTGCCACCTATGGATGGAAAGAAAGCAGTGAGAGCAGGAATCCTCCCGGGAAGATGCCTGACTGGAGGGAGACTCGAACTCTGGATAAAGCCCTTGGCAGTGGGGATGTGCCAGCAGCCCTGGGCAGAGACCCGAGCTTTCTCCTCCTTCAGACAAACCCAAAAAAGTGCAGGACACAAAGGGTTGAGGAAGGATGTTGGGAAATTTGCTACCCATCCTGTGAGTACATGTAGCACGAGAGAGGAAATAAGCCTGGGTTTTGGCTTGCTGGATCAATCCCATTATGGTGTTTTCATTGACAGCCTGTGGCTTGCCCTCCCCTCTACCTAATTGTTCTGATGTAATTAAATACTTCAAAAACAAACCAAAGAAAAAGTGCATATTTGCATTCAAATTGCTAAGGTGGATAATTTCTGCAGGAGAACTCTACGGAATAGCTGAAGTGGATGTTTGTGGGGCCGTGGAAGCTACAGGACAGCATATTCCACCCTCACTGGTCTATAATATGGATGTTATTTTTACAGCATCGTAGCTGGCAGAGCTCTTGGCTCATGGAGAGGCTCTTTGGCCCTTAAACTGGGCAAAGAGGAGAGGGCAGGGAGCACAATGCCATCAAATGACCACAATTCAGTGTTATGTGAGATGATGTTATATACATCATGCTTGTACTCACGGTATCCATTGGTTTTTTTGCTCTGGTTATCCACCTGCACCCTCTGCAAGTGGAAAGTGAGCTGAAAACAGGCACAACTTAATCCCCTGATCTCAGGCATCTACCACCTTTACTCTTTAGAAAAAGATATAATACTTTCAACACAAGGTTAAAACACAGGGTTAAAGATGCCCTATTGTTTTATTCTCTTCTCTTCTTTTTTTTTTTTTTTTTTTTTTTTGTTTTTTTAAAAACCTTTTTTCTTTTTTTCTTGTGTTTTT
>VXAY01007106.1:440142-484863 GCA_013399855.1 Oxyruncus cristatus | reverse complement strand
TTTTTGGCTTCTTGAAAAACCTGTTTTCCTTTTATCCTGAGTCATTTCGCATGAAGAAACTATTGTTCTAAACTGTGACTCATCAGTTTGCATCACCACTTTCCCAACCCCAGGGGGCACATGGGCTTGGAAGCAGGGAATGGCAGCCAACCTTAATTTACCAATAAATAGGCACTTCATTTCTGCATTGACTCATCACTGGTTGAGCCTGGGTTTGTTCCTACTTCCAACGGCGAACCCGGAGTGATCATTCCATTTGCTTTTTTAATCTTCTTCTATGAGGACATGATCCCCATCTTGCTGACAATCTGTCTGCTTGTTTAAATACAAACACTTGGAAGGAGAGACAAGTATCCAAATGATAGAACTCAAATACCTGGAAATACCAAGTTTCCAGAAACTGCTACGAGGCAGAAAAAAACAACTATTGGTTACTGAGACGCCTCCCATTTTTTAGGATTCACAGGGGACAGGAGGCCCCCATCCAAATTATCCACTTTATTGAAGCTCTCACACTGATCCTAACTACATCTGTTTGAAATCTGAGTCAAAGGAGCTCTTTTGGAGCTGCAATCCCCCCTGTCACTCAGAGATGCATCATCCCTGCCCAGGGAATGCGGCGCAAGCAGCACGTGAGGGATGAACAAATTTTTGCATGAGCAAAACTGGGCCTTGAGAGTTTAAAGGTGCAAAATGAAAGGCTTGATCCTGCTTTTCTTACGCACCAGGACCTGGGGGAATGAGCTGGATTTGGGGCTCGAGGGCTTTCTCTGGCCCTGGTGCAGCAGTAACATGCCAGCCTGGGCTCCTGGTCCTGCCCATCAGGCACAGTTTCCTACTGAGGACCTTCCCAGGGCTGTAGAAGGCTTGTGGGGGAAAGTTGCTCTTTCCACTTCACCTAATTTTTCACTCTTAGCATAAAAACCCCACAAACTTTCTAAAGGTCAGGACTGGGAGCAGGTTATTCCCTAGGGAGATACAGAAATGTGGGCTAAAGGGATCAGGTGCAGGGTTGCAACACGTGCCCTACAGGCTGCCTTACACAGGAGGGAGCTGAAGGCACGTGCTGCTCCAGGAATTTGGGGGATGTTGTGTGTGAATGGAGGGTCACCACCTGCTTCTGAAAGGACTGTGCTCAGGCACTTGCTGCAAATGAATTGGGAGTTCGATTGCCTCCTCTGCAAAATGAGAAAATCAGGAATTAAGTAAATAAAAAGGACATGGATCTGTTGGAGTAAGTCCAGAGAAGGCCACAAAGATGCTCTGAGGGCTGGAGCCCCTCTGCTCTGGAGCCAGGCTGGGAAAGTTGGGAGAGTTCACCTGGAGAAGGATCCAGGGAGACCTGAGAGCCCCTTGCAGGGCCTAAAGGGGCTCCAGGAGAGCTGGAGAGGGACTGGGGACAAGGGATGGGAGGACAGGACAAGGGGGAAAGGCTTCTCAGTGACAAAGGGCAGGGTTATATTGGATATTAGGGATAAATTCTTCCCTGGGAGGGTGGTGAGGCCCTGGCCCAGGTTGCCCAGAGAAGCTGTGACTGCCCCATCCCTGGGAGTGTCCAAGGTCAGGTTGGACAAGGCTTGGGACAACCTGGGCTGGGGGAAGGTGTATCTGCCCCTTGCAGGTGGGTTGGAACGAGACAAGTTTTAAGTTCCCTTCCAACCCAATCCACTCTGGGATTCTATGAAATCCAGGATCCCCCTGGTCTTTTTTCCTCCAGGGTTTTGTCCTCCCTCCTTGTATGACTTTTTCACCCAGTTACCAGACAGGCTCTGCTTTTCCTCCCACCTGCCAGGACTCACCTGCCTGCACAGGCAGGCTGTGCTTGCCCCAGCAAGCTCCTGCCCAGTGCAACCTGCCCACTCCTCCCCTCTGGCAATGGGCTGGATCCCAAGGGCTGCCTGAGCCTCCCTCCTGCACTGGGCTCACTGAAGGTGGATGCCGGAGAGGAGATGCCACGGTAGGGCAGAACTGAACACTGGGGGAGGAATTAAGCATTTGGGGTGGGGAGTATCACTGACCTTTGCACCCGGGATGCTCAGAGCTGGAGCTGATGCCGAGCAGAGGTGTCAGGGATGGTCCCAGTGCAGGTGGGACACATCTCCTGGAGAAGCAGCAGGGAAGGGCACAGCCGAGGCAGGGTCTGGCAAAGGGCTCGGGGTAGGACCAGCTCCTTCCCCACCACAGCCTTGTACTGTGCAGGGGATCACTGGAACCATCTAAGGAGTGCCAAGGCAAAGTATCCATGACCCATTTCCCTCACATCTTTCTTTCCTTGTTTGGCAGCCTTGAGACTCACACTTTTTTTAATTTTGCAGGAAGGATCCAAGTCTCGGCCACACATCAGTTTTACGAAGAATTTATTTCAAGTCTAGAATTTACAAAAGAAAACTTGTTTCTTGGTGTTTGTTCTTTTTTTTCCCCCAGATGTTGTCTTTGTGAAGTGCTCTTATGCCCACAAGGTGTGTAAGATATTATTACACAAACTCACAACACTTTTCCTCTTACCTGGTAACATAGTGGGTGGTTTCTTTGCAATATTGCTTGAACCTGCTTTCCTTTCACTACACATCTTCCAGCTGCACAGTGTTCTGCAGTAAGTTCAAATTCACTTTGCACTCCCAGAGAGGTGCAAGTCCAGTGACAGTTGACCAGGTCAGCCAAGGACTTCACCAGCCCCATCTCCACGGCGTGTATTTCATAATTTCATGTTTACTGAGACAGAAATAGACTCATCCACAGTCACATGAGTGAGGATCTGTTACACATTCTTCTCTGCAGTCAGACTTGCAGCAGCTCTGTTAACTTCAACTAACCACAGAGACTGTAACTTTTTGGGGTTTCCTCGTTTCTCCCCAAATAATAATGGCAAACAACACACGTAAACCTTGTACTAATTCTCCTTTGCATTCTGCCTGACAACAGCCCTGAAAACACAAGCAGAATTTCTTCTTTGATAGAGGCCTCTTTACAAATTTCTTCCCCAGAATTTCAAGCATCAAAATGTTGAAAAAAACTCCCCCCAAACCAACCTGGGAGAAACAGAATTATATTGTTTTTTAAACTTGGGAGGCAATTCAAAATACAGATTAGGAAACAAAAGGCTGTTACAGAAGTGGTAATAGCACACAGGAGGGCTAGAGGGGGACTGAAAAAAAACCCCAAAACTATAAATCAAAAAGTTCTCTTTACAGACTAATTTTCAGGTACAAATGTCAAATCATCATAACTTTCTTATGGGGATGTTCACTGGAGCTCCTCAGAGCCAGCTGTCACAGAGCAGTGAGTCAGAGCAACTGGAAGGGACACACTCCTTAAAAACATGCTCAAGGAAATCTCTCATTTTGTAGGAACATCCAGACTTCTTTACACCAATTCTGGAAGTGTCTCTGACGCCAGCAACAAAACAGAAGCTCTAAAAAAGGGAAAATTACATTCCCAACTCTGCCTCCTGTTCTGCTTAACTGCTGTTTGTCCAGGCAGCAGCGAGCTCCAGCTGCTCTCCTGTAGCTGCACATCTGAATTTCTCCCACACTTTCTCCTGTAATTAATTATTTGCCAGTAAAGCAAAAGCTTTCAATTTTCTGTGCAGCAAACTCCTGATATTTTTACCCTTTAAAACCCACTATGAGCACAGACTTTCACTAAATGTCCTCTGCAACTTCATGGTAATGCATCTCAGTAACAATGTTTTGCACAGGTTCTTTACCTCGCTGGCAAGGGGACATTTGTCAACCCAACTGATTTTTCCCTTCCTCCACTGCACAGTGGGAACTCCGTCAAGTATTTGCTAGAGATGCTCACAGGACCTGGGGCTGCCCCATCTCCCCAGCACTGAGCCCCTGCCCACCAGCAAAGCTTTTGGCTTTCACCAAACCTTCAACAAACATTTGAACGAACTCTGATTTAAATTCTGCCCTTCCTCTCGAGAGCCACATTCTCACGGAAATGCAAATCCCTTTTTTCAGAACCCCCATGTGCTACAAAACCCAAACTGCCCCAGAGCCTCTTGCCAGGGTAAGCTCAGGTTCTCCTCAGCTCAGCTGCTGCCAGGGCCGGTCCCAGCCCTGCCCAGAGCAGCAGCTTGTCACACTCCACCCCTTGTCACCAAAGCTGCTCTTCCCACCCCCGGGTCGGGCACTCAAATATCACCAAGTGGCCAAGATCAGGTCTCCAACAGCTCATCCCTGCCCCCAGCTCCTGCCAAGGCTTTCCTCCAGCTAGTGCTGCTCCTGGGAGTTAATCAAACCACTCTGACGGCGAAGTACCACCCTTGTGGGGGAAAATCTAATCAAGCAACATAAATTCTTATGTGCCTGTGCCAAAATTAGGCTTTTGGACCCAATACTGAAAGTATGTATTTACATTCTCCTTCAAAGAGGAGAGCGTTTATTAGCACACATTTAGGAAGGAGAATCCAGGACTACGTGGATCCAAGCTCTGCACCCAGTCCTCACATTGTAAGGTTTTGTGCTGTTTTTTGTTATCTACTAAATCTTGGGTGCAACACAGTGAATGGCTCATGCTTACAGTGGCTGTGGTGCCACGAACACTGAGGGGGTGACCCAAAATCCCACAGATTTACACACGGTTTGTGCAGGATCTCCAGCAGTTTGCACGAGGGAGGCTTCTGTCATCCCACTGGGACATGGGCAGAAAGTGCATCATTGCCCTGTAAAATCAGATCCTTCCATCTCATTTTAGAATTGCAACAAAATAAATGTCATTTTGTCCATGTTCAAAGAGCTTTCCAGGCAGGGGATTTGCTTCCATGAACAAAAATCTAGCAAAAACCAGACGGAATTATTATTATACCCACCTTAGAACCCAGCTCACTACTAGACCATGTACTGAGCACACTTTTTTCCTGGTTTTGATACTTTGCCAAGAACTCCTTGTTTAAAACTCCTTTTCTTCAGACTCCAAGCAACTTTTTCTTTTCTATTTTCTGACACCTGTATTTCCAGCAGGGGATGGGATAACATAACAAACACATTGAGAACACGTCAAAGAACACTGATCTTTAGCTTCTCTTCTGCAGTTTATTATATAAATTACGCTTTTGAACATTTAGAGCACTCACATTTCCAAACAGAAATCAGTTCCACACAGATACTGGTGCAAAGAGTGGTTTATCTCAGTGTGAGGAAGTTACACGTCCCCGGTGGCAGCCACTGGATGAGGCTGTTCTCATGTAACTCCTTGGTCCATAACTAACATCTGTGTGACCTAGATCTGAGCACGGTGCAGCCCATAGAAATACTGGACTTTGGTTGGTGACAACCAAATATTTGGACAGTACAAACAAGAGAAGAACAATTCGACCTCAAGCAGACCTGTGAATTCACTGGGATCGAAGACCACCTCCATCATTTTTCTGAACTGACATTATTATAAATAAATAGGTGCCAAATGTTCTGTTTGGTGTTCAGTTGCAATCATCAAAATACAATAAAGCTCCCGTGCATGCAGGTGTTGCAGTCCAGTGAATGCCACAGGTCACCTTTGGCACATCACAGACAGGACCCGAACACAGAAATAATAATGAAATAACCTTGATCTGGCAAGAGGATAAATGAGAAAACTTGGAGATCCTTCCCATCTCCAATGCCAGTAATTGCTGAAAAATTTATTAAACCAAGACTGAAATACAGCAATCACCTTCCGTTATACAGTACATACTAAACCCCAATTTTAATTAAATCCAAGCAAAATAAATCTTACTCAACCCAGAGATGCCAGCAACTGGGGTCACTGCAGTGAGATACAGGCCACTGTCAGTAGTTAGAAATCGGCATTCATTTCTCTTAAGGAACTGTTGTAACGTAAAACCAGAATGAGACACTTCATAAATAACATCTTTATTAATGAGTTTTCTTTTTCACATTCTTTAAACTGATGTTTAATTGAAATCTGCATAGTCAAGAGTGCAAAAAAAAATAAATTCATAGAAGTTAGACCCAGATGTGAACGTTGCTTTTGTTTAAGCAAGACTGGTCACAGTCTTAGGAACAAGAGAGAAATAAATGGCCAGGGAGACGGGGGGGGAGCAGGGATAAGAACCACCAGGAAAACTCTCATCAGTTATTTGTCTATTAATGAAGTCTTCACACAAAGACACACAACACTCATTCACATTCAAGTGCACAACAGAAGGTAAACTACAGAAGGAAGATCTTTCCTCTGCTGAATGAACAGAGCAAGATTGTTTGTGTACTTCACTGAGTGTCGATCAGCTATTCCCACAGCAGGAACCATTCCAGTACCCAGGTGGAGAAACACAAGGTCCAGATTTCTCTATGCCCTTACTGTAACCACATTTAAGGCAGCATCCCACAGCAGGAACCACGAAATCTGCGTGTTTCCATAACACTGAGAATTGTTCCAAACACACACTTTTCAAGCACTATCACCTCCCTTCTTTTTCAATTTTTGACAGGATTATCGCTTTCTTTGCTGCTGTTGTTCATGGTTGGTTGGAAGAGCAGGTGAAGAGGACCCTCTGTGCCCATGCAATGGCTCAGCCTGTGGAAGTGCAGCAGAACATCTCCACCTTCAGCTTCATTTCCACCAGCACAGGCAACAGTCCCAAGTCTCTCACATCAACACTACAATGTGACTCTGCAAGTAGTACCTTTAATATTTACACCATCTAGTGATTCAGCTGTTCTCTGCATTATAGCAATCACCAGAAAAAGCCAGAGGAAAAAACCCAAGAGGCACATCCCCTACACAATGGCTGCAGGGAGTAAAGACTCACACACTGTCCACACGCTGGTGAGAGGCCACTTCTTACCTCCAGTTCGGATTTCTGCAGCACAGACGCTACTCTACAGCTGAGCACTGGTTTCAATGCAGAATTTTCTTGTGCTGGTCATTTGGAAAAGCCATCTGATACCATCACACTGAACTTCACTGTGCACAAACTGGGCTCAATGCTCTGCACATGATTCTGCAGTAATAAACTTCATTTACAATTTATATTAGCTATGTTCTGAATTATTCATCTTATTCGGATGCACAGCCTAGGACTGTGGGGAACTGATCATCAATATTCAATCATACCAGTTCAGATTTGGGCAACGAGTTAACTCTCATTTATTTGCTATGAGCCTACAGGCTTTAAATCTGAGATAGCATCCCAGAGAAAGCTATTTATGAAATCAAACCAGTCAGAAATACATTTGCTGCCATGGATATTGGAAACATAAGGCCTAAAGTATATTGGAGAAGACCTACGACAGGAAGTAAAAGGGATTCAGTAAAACTTGCAGCAGTTTGTATTCGTACGAGGGGAAAACAAACTACACAGTGAGACTCCAACCCATCCCGGTGAAATGGCGACTTCAGGGATGAAACCCCACCTTCATTTGGCAAAGGAAAATAAAACATCCCCAGCACATGGAAGCAGCAGCCACAGCTCCCAGGCAGCACCAACGAAACGCTGACAGACAACAGCCTTTCTTCAAAGATAACCTGCTTTCTCCTTGGGGAACTAACACACTCAAAGGCAGGGAAAACCAGAAGACTGGAAACAGGGATTGCAGATAACTGAATTTTACCCCAGAAGTAAGTCCCCTGGGCAGCCAGCAGCTGCCCCACTGGCCAGGAGTCAGGGCAAAAACCACATAAAAGAATCCCTCTTGTCCCAGTTTAGAATACCCAAACTAAAACTGGCCAATTCGGGTGTGAGCTGATAAATTTTCACAAGCAGCAATGGCAACACTTTTTTTTCCTGGCAATTTCACAGGCAAATCTGCTGGCAGATCCAAAAACTAATGAAACTGGAAACAGGATATTTAGTGCAGCGATAATCTTAATTTTTTTTTTTCAGAAAGAAACTGTATTTCTTGTGCCACATCAGGGGTTTAATTCCAGAGACCAGTAGATTAAGACCACTTTTGATATTAGTTTAAGATTTACTTTGGCACGGCTAATTTACATTATTTGTACTTGAAGGGCATCACATTAGATTTTATTCCTCTACTGTGCAAAATCCTAAACCAAATGCAATTTGGTAGTCCGAAAAAAACCCCACCTTACTCTAACCTACAATGAAACTACTTTTTGGCCTGCTGTGTTTCAGGAAAATATCCCACATATTTAGATCACCAGGCAGCCTCACTAGTTAAGACACATTAAAATGAAACATTTCCCATTAAAGTTGCCAAAAACTGGATTTCAATTTATTGCATGACGTTGCATAAGAAAGTGTATTATTGAAAACTGTAAGGCATCATGCAATTATCCATCAGCTAATTATTTATTATTCCTTGAAAGATGGTCATATACTCTAAAGTTATAAAACCAGTTTCAAAAAAGTACATAAAAAAATTTAACATAAGCATTAAATATTTTTTTTTTCACATGTTCATCGTTTTTAGCTGTTTAAAAAGTGCATTCAAACATACTGTACTGGAAAGTTGCTCTGACCAAAAACGGTGCTGGAGACTCATTAAATTAAAAGCTGCAAAAGGAAGTTGGATGGGATTAGAAAGCTCACAGGTTGTGGTATTTAAACTTACAAAGGTGAAATAATTTTTCAATCCTCCACACTTATAATTTAGCATCAATGATATCATTAGCTAAAAAGGTGTATTTTTTTCTAGCAGAACAGTCAAGTGGATTCAAGTTACGTACACTGAGTGATCAAATGAGGAGCAGACAACGTTGAGGCCGGGGCAGGGTGTGCTGCTGGGGTTTTGGCATCCATCAGTTGATGTACTGGGCCATCCAGCGGAACCCCTCCCCGTAGCCTTGTCTCTTTAGCACACTGCACATGAACACCTCCAGGGGCCTGGCATTCAGGTCCTTCAGTGGTGTGCTGCCCTGCAGAGGACACACAAATACTCCCAGTTACAGTCTCCTCAGAAAACAACACCTACTTTACATGGACAGCTGTTTCTGTGGAATGTCAGGACTTAACTTGTGTCGGATACTGGAATTTTACAACGTAAATTCATCTCAAAATCGTAGAAAGGGTTGGGTTGGAAGGGACTTTAAAGATCACCTCATTTCAACCCTCTTTCACAGGCAGGGACACCTTCCACCAGCCCAGGTTGCTCCAAGCCCCGTCCAACCTGGCCTTGGACACTTCCAGGGATGGGGCAGCCACAGCTTCTCAGGGCAACCTGTGCCAGGGCCTCCCCACCCTCAGAGGGAAGAATTTCCTCCTGCCATCTAATCTAACCCTGCCATCCTAATCTCAGTAACATGTACACAAGGAATACACAAAGCATAGTTTCATGTGTTGAAGGCATATTTTCATCCACACTGGAGAGGGTGGAGTACATGAAGCCAGAATGGAAGAGCAACGTGTCCATATAGAATTTTAGAGCTTTGGTTTTCAGTCACAGTTCCCTGCTCCATTTCCAACAGTTTTCCAACAAGATAAAAAGAGCATTTGCTACCAATTTTAGGAGTGACCAAAGCAGGAGTGCAAGGTGCTTGCTTGCCAAGATCAGCAGAGTGCAATAAAGCTGTTGCTCAACTGGAGCTTCACAATGGTGTTCAGACCTCATCGACTACGTGTGGGGGTGTAAGAACCAGAAAAAAAGAAGGCAGAGATTTTGTTCCTGCTCAGCCTAAACTCTGACTGGCACTGAACTTTAAGGGAGGCCCCTAAGAGTGAATAAGCAAAGAGGAATTGCAAGACCAGGTACTCTCAGCAGAACCACGGTGCTGGTCTCATGGGAGCCAGGATGGAAGCCACGCTGGAATGACTCCATCAGCTGCACGGAGGTGCCTTTCCAAGGGCCAAGGACACAGGAGCACCTCCTTCCCAGTGCCCCGTGTCCCAGTGCTCCTACAAGCACTGCACTGTATTTACATTAAGAAGAGCTGAAGCATCATGAAGATCCACATGAGAAATCTGCCTTGTTGTTACAGATACCAGTAGGAACCTTTTCCTTCCCACAACCTACAAACTTAGGTGTAAATGGTGTGAATTTATGTTCAAGCTTCAGGGAAACATTTCAAGTAGAAAATTATTAAAGCCTGTACTTTACACGAGAAAAGTCACTTACTGAAAGACTTTATCCAGCTTTTTCTTATAATTCTCTCTAGAACCATAGCCTTTGAAAACTCAGTTTAAAAATACTGCATAAGAAACTTGAAGTATCAGAAGTCATTATCTTTCTTTCTCTGGAAAAATGTAGCATTAAATATGATGCAAAAAAAGTTGTAGTAAAGACGTATTTAACACACACACAAAGAGACCCCAGAACTCACTTCATATATTGCTATTATGTACTAAGTACCTTGCAAATTAAAAAACATTTGTTTTGTGTACCTAGAGGGAACCAGAGCCAACACATAAATATGGCAAACAAACTCCCTAACAAAAAAAATCTCACCAAACCAAAAACCTCCCAAAAAAAAAAGAGATAAGAAAAAGAAAAAAGTAGCAATACCTTTCCTGTTGTCTGGCCATACAGACCAAATGTCTCCCGTAACCTTTCTTCACTGATGGCTTCTGGTCTGTCAATCTTGTTACCAAGAATTAGGATAGGCACATTAGCAATAGTTTCATCTGTCATTAGTGACTAGAGAGGAAAGGAGAAAAGAAGGAGAGATGAATTTACAATACAGGTCAAATTGCTCCTACTCATGTGAGGTGACAGCAGGGCTCTGCTGTGTATGGGGCATTTGAGCTGAGATCTTAAAAGTGAAAGGTCACACTTTGAAAAGCTCCTTTAAACTTACATCAAGTTCTTCTTTTGATTCAAGCAACCTTTCATGATCTGCACAGTCCACCAAGAACACAATGCCATTAATTGCAGGCAGGTAGTTTTTCCACACTCTGCGAGCTACAGGGAAAATGAGAATTAAAAATAAAAGGAAATTATCCCCAAATTCAGTGATGTATATTGGTAATTAAGGAGCAGGAGGTTGAGGTTATTTATTTGATTTTTTTTTTCAAGTCTTAGCTTATGCTGCCAGTGTTCAGAATGCAATCCCATGTTTAACTTGAAATGACAGAGCAAACCCATCAACCCTTTACTGTTATCACCCCTCTATCCCACATGGAGGCTGATGTACAGAAACTTCTTTTGTTTCCCCAAGAATTACATCACTAAAGTTAATCTTGAAGCATAAAGTTTAAAGGTAAATACAAGCAATTCCAAATACATAATCCCCTTCACAGGATTCGACAAAAGTTTCTGCTCTACTGCAGCTCCTGCCAAATTATATTTGGGATTTGTGATAAGTGGTGGACAAAAAACCAGCCCATGTTTTTTACGCTCTCAAAGAAGAGTGTGGGAAGTCAGTACTTGCAGGAAGGTTGCATTTCTGACTGGAAACAAACTCCAACCCAACTCACTGAGCTTAATTGAGTCAATGCACACTCTTACCTTGAGCATGTCCACCCAGATCAAAGGTAGTGAAAGTCATGCCAGCAATTGTCAGCTCTTCTGAAGCTGGAAAGACACAGAATTATGTTCCTGTGAAGATTGTGCAGTGCATTGGAACAGTCTAACCTTCTAGCACATATACTTTACTTTCTCCCATGGTTCTTTTCAGTATTTTGTTATTCAAGAAGCAAATGAGAGTAAGACATTCTCCCAAAATCAACGACACGTTGGTGTAACACCAAAATGTTATTAACCATTAAAGCATGCGTGAAATAAAATATCTACAACACTAAGAACAGCAGACAGTATTCATACATTATGTATCCCTACATATTACACAAACAACAGTTGGTTCTGGCATCTGGTTTGCCAAAAAGATAGCATTTTGTGTCCAAAACTGTTCAAGGTTTCTCCTCTTCACATCCTTGCCCAATTTCTCACCTCCTCACTGGACTTTACCAGTCCACGTTTTCAACCCGTGTTGAACTTTTTCTCCTGCAAGGTTACCAGGACAACAATTACACAGCAACCTTTGAGACACTAAACTTTCCCGCAACACAGAGAAGCTGTTCCCAAAAATTGCAGGTCCCTCTTGCCCACAGTTTCTGTAATATCAACTCTCAGCTTCATCGTTCTGCTTGTTACTCCCCTCTTAAATTTAACGTAACACACTGAACACGTTTTTTTTAATATTACTTGACCTATCTATGGATTGCATCCCCCAAAATCACTTTGTTTCTCCCAGTTACAGCGTTGGTCTTATGATGTATAAACAGACCCTGCTTTTCCTGCAACCCTTCAAACACTTTTTAGCTATGGGACCAGCAATATTCACTTACTGGGATGTAACGTGGGGACGTGTTGCCCCAGTCTGTCATCTTTGAGCATGTGCAGCAGTGTAGTTTTCCCAGCATTGTCCAGTCCAAGGAACACTAGTTTGCCTGATTTCTTGTACAGTCCTAGAACAAAGAAGGACCTAGTGAATAATCAGTTCAAGTGGTGGGAGTTCATTTCCAGCCCTAGAGATGATTTTGCTCCTCCCAGGAACAAAGTGTTACAGTCCCAGTACAAAATACAGGCCAGCCAAGCCCCACCACACACTTTATCAGTGTCACTTTATCACCACTGCCCTTTATCCATGTTCTCCTCCTCGTACAAACTACATTCCCACTTGCCACGTGCCTGCTGCGCCAGGTACCACGTGCAGCTTGGGGGGAGTGGCAGGCACACAAGTGGTTTGAACGTGCCACTCGTGGAAATGCAGTTACATTGTCTTAGAAAAGCACTGTGGAACAGGACTAAACACTGCCAGTGGAGTTCACTCTGCCCCAGCAAAATGCCAGTTTGCTCACAGGAGGTGAGAGGAGGGTGTGCAGGTCCAGCACCAACAGCAGGCTCTGGAGCACAGACCTGAAGCTGCACAGAGCTTTGTTCAGCTACCTCCAACTACAGCAAAAAACTCGTCTGAGGCAAAAAGAGAGTTCAGGCTTCAATCAGGATATTACAGAGAAATTGGTTTCAATGTCAGTGGTCATAATTAGTGTATGTGTGAATTCTTCAATGTTGGTTGATACATTATTTGAGCAAAAAGTAACTTCCACCCATATCCCCAGGAAAACTGGTGGCTACATCCTGAATGGCATTGTCAGGGCACTTCTGACACACCTGCTGCCACATGACAATGCTTTCATAAAAGGAAGAATAAATCTTATTTTCATTGATTGTCATTTTTATAAGAATGGCTTTTCCCCTTCTCCCCTCTACTTGAAACCCCAGAAATGCAGCAGGTGCTGTGAAGGAGTGGAAAGACGTTTAAAACACGAACACCATATTTTCTTAATGTTGGAGATTATCAAAGGGCAATTCTCTAATAACTTGTCAACACTACATCCTCTGCCAGAAGTAGTTTTCACTGCTTCAAGTTGATTGATCTTCAAAGTAAAACATTAAGATAAATGAAATTTAAAAACAAAGCATCGATCCTGTTCTGTACTGAAAAAAAATCTATCTCATCTAAGGTGTTATCCTCATGTGTGTTTTCTGGGGTGGGATTTTAAGCCAGCCCTGCTGATGCCACAGCATTCCAGGGACACAGGTGCCTCTGCCCAGACCTTTACACTGCTGCTATTTGCTCACCTCTCCCTCTGCCTTTCAGCTAATCTCTGGGATCGTGTTCCAGAGGGACGTGTTTTGTAACCTGTACAAATGAATATTCTCTCATATTCCTCATCTTGTTTCATTAATGATCTTTATTACTCCAGGTCCTGTTGAGTGTCTTCACACTTCTTTCAAATACAATCAACTCTTACTTCCCAAACTCACCTTCTCACATGCCCATATGTATATTAACTACTGAGCTACAGAGAGGAAGAGAAAGTATAAATGTTTACAGAGAAAGAAGAAGTGACAAACATTTTCATATATTTACTTACATCACAGGAGAAACTCACCTTGTGAGTTAAACAAAAGCCTCTTAACCTACTGTAAAACAATAACATTTTTGCCACTCTCAGCCTGCACATAAAGGAGCCTTTGCTCCCCAGTAACATGTTGTTGCTTTCTCCAAAACATTTCATGCTTCCCAAGTGTCTGTCACAGAAACACAAGACTAACAAGCAGCAATACTTCAGCTAATGGCTACACCAAGACTGGAGTTTTTACATATACATATAAAGAAAAAAATATTCTTTGTGCATTCCAAAAGTATGTGTGCAGTGATGTGCTTCCTAAAGTGACCCCATCAGCCTGCTGACAGGATGGGGAACTGTGGGGAGCTCCCCAAGTGTTATGGTCAGCCTTCTTCAGCTGTGAACATCTCTGAGAATGAAAAGAGAAAAAGTGTATCTTTTAGAGTAAGAGGGACATATTGGAAGTAATTCTCCTTCCTACTTCAAGCTCCTGTATCTTAGACCAGAATTAGCTGCTTGCACATGAATGGAAGAGCAGGGCAGCCTGCAGCAATCACTGCACAGCTAAGGAAGAGGAGATAAGAAAGATTAGTCAACTTAGTTAAAATTTCACTGGCTGACATTTCGACAGCAGGCCAAGGGTCCAGCATTCAGCAAAAAACTTTAAACTTTCAACTGATAAAAGGCAGGTGGCACAGCCTGCCATGATTCCTTAGCCTCAAATGCTTTTTGATCACTTCAATAGAATCCTTTGAACTTGGAAATGGTACCTTTTACCTATAAGATCTGCAACTTCCGCTCCTTTTTTAGTGTCCTAACACCTATTTTCCTCCTGGTTGTGGGTTTTTTTCCCCTCCCCGTTAAGCACAAGCTAATATTTCACCTTGGACTGATCTGCATTGCAGACTCTTTTGGCCAGGAAATAATCTTCTGAGGGCCTTGAGCAGATGCCAGTGAAGTTTCATGCTGATTTCTGTGACACCAGTCACAGAACAACACACTGCTGAACATGAGAAAGGGCTTCAATACCTGGCACTAATTTTTTGTAGACAGTCCCTCCTATTTGGATTCTGAAGTAATATCCTCATGTGCAAAAGAACTGAACTAAAATAACTGAGTTCAGTTCTTTACAGTAGAGAAAAATCTGGAGAAGGTCCACAAAAGCCAACAGAACTACACCAGCTTAAATGCACCATGATTAGAAAAGTCCAACATATGATGATGATGAAAGACAGTGTAATTTTTTTCAAGAAGTTAAGTCTTAACGTAGGATTGAGTGGAGAGCATACTCTGGAAATGCTCAGTATTGATAAGTGAAATGTTTGTTTGAGTGTTACTGAATATACACCAAACCAAATATTATTATTTAACCAACGGCCTTGTTTGAAGATAACAGAGGTGAACAGACATTTTATACAAGAATGGCAGAAAGAAAAAGTCTCAAACAATAAAGACTTACCTAAAAACTGTAATACGCTACTGAAACCACTGTAAATCCAATCAAATAGGAACATATCTGAATCTTACAGTCTGAAATAAACAGAAAATATAATGCATTTAAGATCTGTCAGAACAGCACATTAAGCATTGTAAAATATTTATAGGTAACAAAAGTAATCCAAAGTCCTGGGTTAAAAATAAAAGCCAATTTAGTTTTGGTAAACTGTATCATGGACCAATTAAGTGACCCCATAACACATTAAAAATTAGTGTAGAAATGGAAAACAGAATCCAGACCTTGTGATTCAACATCAAAGACTTTCTCCTCCCTCGGGGAAACACTATGGGAACTGAAGTCTTTGCAAGAAGTAAAAATAACTCTATCCTCAGTATGATTTGGTGGAGATGTGTGATGATCCACTGAAGATTTCAAACAGGATCTTCACAAAGTTTTCAACTGGGAAAAAGCAGCACTTTGGAGAGGGCACTGGAGGGATATCAGTGCAGGGTCAGTGCTCCAGCTGCCCCTGGGAGCTGCTGGAGTTCAAAGCAGAGGCAATAAGAGGTGAAGAAGTTTTGTGGATTTGAATCTAGAGAAGTTTGGTGCCAAAGAAATCCCTGCTGTCCACACAGAACCTGTCTGTTTGGCCTGTTATGGGAAACAACTACCTAACACAAAGCTCTGGAATTGCCATTCAAAGGCAGTGACCTCCTGTACTGTCCAGCACAGGCTGCCACAATTTAAACCTTGAACGCAGGACTTATGTTTAAAAATACCCATCAGAACACCATGTTTCACACTGAGCTCCTTCAGCTTAGATTCAAGAACAGAAGGCTGAGCAGAGCCATCACTGGGGTTCACTGTGTAGCCATGAGCAATTAATTTCCTAGCTTTCATCCAAATTTCCTCATTATCTGAAGTGAGGATAATCACAGAATCATTAAGGTTGAAAAAGACCTCTAAGATCATTGGGTCCAACCCTTAGCCCACTACCATCGTGTTCAACACTTGGTAAACCACGTTCCCAGCGGCCACATCCACAAAACTTTTGAACACTTCCAGGGATGGCAATTCCACCACTGTCCTGGGCAGTCTGTGCCAGCACTTGGCCACCCTTTCAATAGGAATTTTTTCCTGGTATCTAACCTGAACCTTCCCTGGCACAACTTGAAGCTGTTTCCTCTCATCCTGTTCCTTGTTCCCTGGGAGAAGAGCCCAACCCCACCCGGCTCCACCCTCCTGTCAGGGAGTTGTGGAGACCAAGAAGGTCCCCCTTGAACCCTCTTTTCTCCAGGCTGAGCCCCCTAGCTGCTCCTCATCAGACTTGTGCTCTAAATCACACTGAAAGCACCAGTTTGACACAGTGAACTAGTACTTAGTATGAAAACCTTCTGAAAGACTAAAGGGCAACATCCTTAGAAGCATTTAGGCAGCTAATTCCTGCTGGAATGCATGACCCCCGTGGACACTGGAGTCTGAGTGCCCTGGAGAAACCAGACTGCACTGCTGAGCACAGCTGCTCCAGGCTCCTGCCACACTCCTTTGGAAGCTGCAGGGGTGCTTTGGGGCAGCACAGCACACAGGAGTAAAAATATGGGTCTGAACCAGACCAAAATCCAGGCACCTGCCATAGCAATCACACCTGTGACAACCAAGAGTTTCTCTGCTGTACAACAACAGGTACCTCACACAAAGATAACGTGGAAATAGGAGGAGAAACTATTTAAACGGCATTTGCTTGCACTGGAACAAAATGTGTTCAGATGACGAAGCACCAGGTGCCTTGGTTTCGCCACCACCAACCCTGAAACCTTTACTCATGTCTACGTTGCTCTGAACAACTCATCAGCTGCAACTGGCACAGATTTTAAGGATACAAATCAGACATGCTTGTCAATGCATAAACACCCAGTTACACAACGTCATGACTGAAACTGTCCCTTGCCTGGCTAGAAAGCAAAGGTCAAGAATAAGCAAACATGGCAGAACACACACGTCAGCAGATTTATTTATTGCTTGAGCAAAATACCAATGGCGAAAAGCCTCTGTGGGGCTTAGGAAAACCATCGACTCAAATAACCTGCAAATCAGGGCAAACAGCCTGATGTAAGAGAAGTGCTCAGGTTTCTGAGGTGAGAATAACTTCAGTGTTCAGCTGTATTAACCTTTTCCACCTATTAAACTTCTGTTTACAAAAAACACCAACCAAAACAATCTTTGAGCATTGCAGAAAAAACTTTCAGGGATGAGATTTAAATGATTAACGTGAGAATGGGATTACTCCACAAACACAGCTGAAGTGGCACAAACGTGGGTTCCATTTCCATCAGCACCAGAAAAGTGGTGCTAGAAACAGAGCTACCCAAATCCTCCCAGAACAGCCTCCGTATCAGCTGGCAGCAGTTAAAGGAAAACACTTTCCAAATGGGGAAAAAATGGGCAGCTAATTGTAAAGGCACACAGGCAATATTTGAATAGAGATATTAAATCTACTCGTATCACACAGGAAAAGTAACTACATAATTCACAGCTGTGTCAAATCAAAGCTCCACAAACTGGCTCTACACTGGGATCCAGAGTTGTTACCAGGTCCCAGTCAGAGCTGTGCCAAATCTAGGGGAGGGCTGAGGCTGTTGAATATACACGGACTCAAACTCTCAGGCTCGTGAAGACAAAGATACTATTTTAAGGCTATTTCAAGGGTTCACTTGAAAATAATCTGCTGCAAGCAGACAGAAGTTTTGAATTAAAAATTGTGCCGGACCAATAAGTCTTTTGATACTTTTGCAGACATCACTGTGCCTCCTCCACAAAGACACTGAAGTTAACTTTCTAGCACCAACAGATGCCTACCACTGAAAAATGCCCCCCAAAACCCTGGTGAATGTTATTTCATCAGCAAAGTATCACCCAGTGACTCCTGTGGAGCCCTGTTCACCACTCCATAGTCCAAGGACAGGGGTTCACTTACTGGACACCACTTCTGACTGTGGAGAATGAGGAATTCCCACAGAGTGGCTGTGATAACACCCTGAGCCAGCCACCTGAAGGGCATGATGCTGGACTAGCAAGCAAACTCGCACTTCTTTTATATTCTGGAAACCAGGAATTTTTTTCTCCTACTCTCAACTCGCATTTTTCTAAAAATTCCTCATTTCCCTTTCAAACCTTATGACAGCACTTACTTCTGAAGCCTGAGCAAGTTTAGGTAGGAGAGGATATCGGGCTTTTAAAGACAGTTTTAAATCCCTTTATGGGATAATTAAGTAACAGAAACCAGTGACACCCAAGCTGAACAGTTCTTGCAGCAGCTGGGAACACACTGCACTGCACCTGCGTGGGGACTGTCAGCAAGAGCCAGGGAACAAACCTCTGCCCAGCCTGACTGCACCAAACCTGCACCCCAGTTCAAAACCACAACCTGCAGGCAACAGCCAAGTCTACTGCCGAGGGTGTATTTTTAGTTTTACTAGGATCTAAATACGATCACTCAAAAGTTATAATTTCACACGTGATCACTGGAACACCACAAAACACTACCACAGGCAACAAAACTAAAAATCCCTAAGAAACTCAGTGAACAAACTGATGCTTTCTACAGCATCCACAGTTTATTCTACAATACAAAACTGCACCTGGATGTTGTATTTTAAGAGTTGAAGAAAGGAACAGAGATGGAAAGCGAGGTAATGGCATAGACACCAATTTCTTTGGGTGTTTTAATCAGTTTTTTGAAAGCAACTCATATTTAAGACAGCATCTCAACACACAGAGGAGTTCCTAAGGCCAGAGGCTCGGCCAGCCCTGGCCCACAAAGCCCAGCTGTCAGAGCACATCCCATCGCGGGGCTGCTGCAGTCACGCTTAGGAAAAACATCTTGTAAGTAAGAACTCCTGGAGAAAGGAAACCACCTCAAACAAGCGCTGCCGGGTCGGCACAACGTGGCACGGGCTGCCCAGGGCGGCCGCGGGGCACCCGAGGTTATGGGGTCACTGAACACACACTGTCACACCGCAGAGCCCCCGAGGGGCCCTGCGGGCACCGGCACAGTGCACGGCCCGGGCCCCACAGCCCGGGAGAGGAGAGGGGATGGAAGGGGGGACTGCCCAACCCCAGCTCCTCACGTCACGCAGGCCGCGGCCCCCGAGGCTCTCAGGAACCCCCGCCCAGGCCCGGGCCGAGGCCGCTGCCACCAGGACATGGGCACGGCCCGGAGCCCCGCGGGGCTTGCCCGGCCCCCGCTCCCCGGCCCGTCCGCCCCGCGCTCACCCACCGCCGAGCCTGAGGCGCCCCGGGACCAGACCAGCACCGACACGGCACGGGCAGGCACGGACACACCGACCGACAGACAGAGAGACACAGACCGAGACCCGGCACTCACCGACACTCACCCGCGGCTGCGCCCGCTCCGCCCCCGCCGCTCCTTCCGGCACCGGCGCCCGCGGCGCGCGCACTCAGCTCAGCTCGGCTCGGCTCGGCTCGGCCGGGTTCGGCTGTGTTAGGATCAGCTCGGATGAGTTCGCCTGTGTTCGGACAGGTTCGGCTGGACTCGTCTGTGTTCGGCTCTGTCCAGCCCCGCCCCCCGGCTCCGGCCCCGCCCCCGCGGAGCCGCAGCGCTGCTCCCGGAAGTGCCACGTGTCGACAGTGCGGCTGCGCGTGCGGCGGTTCCGGTGCGTGGTGCCCCCGCCCGGGCCCGCGGGCGGTGCGGGAACGGCGGCCGAGCCATGGCCCAGCCTGGGGCGCCGACCGGCCCACAGCGGCCCTACACCAACGGTGAGCGCGGGGGCAGCACCGGGGGCGCCTCCGGACTCGTTCCGGCGCCTCCCGGGGCAGCGCGGGCGCGGGGCCGGTGCCCGCGGGCAGAGCGCGGGGAGGGGGTTCCAGGGCGATCCGTTCGCTGCCCCGCTCGCTGGGGGGCACCCGGCCGGGTTCGGCGGGGCCCTCAGCGCCTCCCGGACACCCGCGGCCCGAAAGGAACGCGGCAGGATCGGAGACGGACACGGGGAAGCAGCGGGAGCGGCGCCGGCTCCGTGTGTGAGCCGGGAACGGGCCCGGACCGCGGTGTCGCTGAGACAAATACAAAGCGGCTCGTCGGGCACGGGAGCCCTGCGTTCCCATCTCTGTTCGTGCCCAGCGGCCCCGGTACGCCCGGTGTCGCGCGGGGCTCGGGGGTGCCCCTGGTGACAGCCCGGGGTTTGACCCTTTGAACGGCGCTGTACGTGTGGCACCGCGGTTATCGCTGAGCTCGGGCTGCGCCACGGCCCGGCTCCCTTATCTTGTCATTGTCGTAAAGCCGACGTTATCTGGTCCGCTGTGCTGCGAACTGGGAAGGTCCTGGTGACTTCCTTGCGAAATATACCTTTTTAAGGTTTTGTCTTTTACTAAAGATGAAACCGAACAACTTATAGCCAGTGTTTTAAACTAGGAATAAAGACATGCAAGGCCAGCCTTCTCTCTGTATCTGTTTTCGTTGTACTTGTGCAAATCTGTGCTGCTGTGTCTCCTGATTTCACAGACACCCTCTCCCCCCCATCCTCTGCACTTGCTTCCTTAATTATACACTTGTGTGTCTCAGTAGCTCTGCCGCAGCATAACCAGCTCAGTTATAATGAGATCTTTTGATTTTTCTTCTCCCCCTCCTCCTTCCCAGCACGTTTATTGCTTTTCCTCAAAGTCATCAGCAAAATGACATTTCACAAATAACTGTGGAGTTGCCTCTGGGGTCAAGGCAGTGGGAAGTGTGGGAGAGCAGTGTGGGGAGAGAGGCTCTGTTCTGAGAGCTGATGGTCTGAGCAGAGCCTGCACAAAGGGAGCCTTAGCTAATGGAGTGACTGAGTGGGATGATTTACAGGCTGGCAGTGCTTTATGTTTGCTGATTTCCCTGGTGTCAGATTAGGCACATAATGGAAGTTCTGGAGAGGCAGTCGGAGGAAGAGGAATTTCAGGCTACTCAGCTGTCAGGTGTATGAAAAACAAAGAACTGAAACGTAGAGCTATGCAAATGCTAGGTAAAAGAATCAAACAGTTGTTAGGGTATGTTAGAAGTAAGGTTTGGGTTGCTGGTCTTTCAGATAAATCAGATTGCTCAAGCATGGACTGTTCTTAGCTCTGTTTAAAATACGTGTTGAGAAGGTGCTGTGATCCTTGACCTTTGACAGCTTCATAAAACAGTGTTGAGAGTGCTGTAGTGGAGCTGGCCTGTGAGGAAAGAAGACAGTCAGCAGAATGATGAATTGTTCTATGGCTGTCAGCCTTTCCTCTCAGCTTGTTGCTTGCTGAGCTGTTTGCAGGTAACTCCCTGCCTGTCCACCAAGGCAGTCAGTGAGTTGTCAGAGCAGCACCATGTGCTGACCAGGAAATTGTTTAGCTGGAGCATCGGGTTGCTTGGCAACAACCTTCCTCTCCTTCATTCCTGTTTGGCTTTTGATAGGGCCAGGATTCTGCTCTCATTTAACTGCAGGTTTCTAGCTTGCTTTCCAGTTGATAGATCTGAAGTGCAAACAAGAAAGAGGAACAATTCTTTTAGAACTGCTTTGCTCTTCTGATGCAGTATCTTAACATGGCACTTTATGAGGGTTTGGGAACCAGTAAGTTGGAGTCACTGGTGGTGACTGATCCCATGGCATCTGTTGGGATGTAACTTTTCAGAGTGTTTGTCCTTGCATATCCCTGGAGATTGGAGTGCTTGTGGCTGGTGAAGGTGATGTGCTAAAGAACTGGCTTGGAGTAGGGGGCAGTGAAACTGTGTGTGGCAGAAAATATGACTTGGATCCTGGCCTTCTGCATTAGTACTTTGACCATTTTATAAAACCACTGGGCAGCATTCTTATATGTTCTGGTGCCATTCCTGAGCTCTTAGAAACGTTAAATGACCTTCTGTTGCTGTAGAGGTGTCTTGTGCTGTTAAGTAGGTGGGCTTTCTTCTGTTACTAACTCATCTCTCTGGTCTCGAGTGTCTTGTGCAGGTGAAGTAGCTCTTCAGCCTACACAGAATTCCAGTTTGTTCTTGGCTTCACAAAAATCAGCAGCGCTTGGGGAAAGCTGGAGGGCCCTGATGCTCTTTGATGGGCCTCAGTAAAGAGGTCAGATCAAGGTGAGAGCCTGGCAGCAGCAAACCAGCGAGTCCTGAGCAGTTTTTGTGCACTGTGAAACCCTTTGTAGAGGGGTTTTGCCCCTCAGTGCTATTTCTTTAGCTTTGTTGGCAGCTTTATGCAGGCTAGTCTTGGAAATATGAACTACACGAGGGTGTTGAGATGTTCTGTGGTCATACTGACTTTAAAAATCGGAATTTGAAACATTGTGCTGTGGTGAATTATATTTTTTTAGTAGTAGTAGTAGTAAGGTGCCATACGAAATATCAAGTTGGTCAGTTTTGGATATCACCTCACTTCTGTTTTATCCTCAGGCAGGAAAACAGTGCATAAGAGAGCA
This sequence comes from Oxyruncus cristatus, assembly GCA_013399855.1. Taxonomy (NCBI): domain Eukaryota; kingdom Metazoa; phylum Chordata; class Aves; order Passeriformes; family Cotingidae; genus Oxyruncus; species Oxyruncus cristatus. The sequence goes on along the minus strand of VXAY01007106.1, from coordinate 462,232 downwards.
ATCCAGGTACTCTTGATTCCTGTCTGGGCTACAGTCATGCCTGAAGGTGAATAATCAAGTTAGGAAATTAATTAGTATTTGTTCTGTGTTTTTCATACGGCTTATGGTAATGTTGTTGTATCAGTGTGTGTGCAGGCAGAAGGTTTGGCATCACATAAGAATTCTCCATTTTTAGAGTTAGCAAGTTTCATTGACAGTGGGGTTTGTAAATCGATTGTTGCAAACCCATCTGATACACTGCAGGGTAATTTTTGGAGGTGAGTCATAACAGCATTTTCATCTTTGCAAGCCACCACTGATTGTAATGAATTACTGATTGCAAAGATTTATGAGCAGCACTGTAAGGACAGTAGGTTATAACTGGATTTCCTAACTGAATCATAAATTGCATGTTGAAATTAATGGGTGGGGAATGGACGGTGTGTACTTTTGATGCACAAATAACAGAGGAGTGAGGATGAGATCACTGGCACTGTAGTAGTTAGTGTGGATCTGTGCAATATTCCCTGAATTAACACCTGTCTGTGACTCAGAGCCTAAGGCTTCCTAGGGATTGAGGAGCTGAATGACCATTGCAGTGTTGGTCCTAACTGAGAATTTCAGTGTATTCTGCATTTAGCTTAATTTATTGTTAGAATAGCCTGAGTTCAAAGTTGTTTTAACGTGGAAATGTGAACTTGCTCACCTTTCAGAACTTAACTAGAATGTTTATGTAGGAAATCAGCTGTCTTTGGTTTAATGTTAAATGAAATTCTGTGACTTTATTCTGGTGGCAGCTGGTTCCAGTACTCATATGATTGAGATACATATCTATATATCTATATCCACTGTCCAAGCTAATATCTCTGACATGTTTTTTTAAATTTAAGTGTTGAATCCTGCAGGCATTTCTGATCTAGAGAGTTAAGTGCTTTTGTTTATCTAGGTTCTAAAAAATTGTTCAAATGTTAACTAAATCTGGAAATCTGCGAAACAGTACAGGGTGGCAAAGAAAAGAATCTTAACTCTGAGCCATAAAGAGGTTCTTTTCTGCTCTCACGTGGGTAACTGTGTGTGTGGAATGTCTCCAGTATTCAAGCTGTGTGTTTAGAGGACAAGGAGAGCCACAATGTGGCTGGCTGAACAAAATGATACAACACTGGGAAGTGTTTTGGTAATTTTGAAGGAGTCGTGGCTGGCTGGGCCTGCAGTATCTAGTGCATTGTGCTCAGAAGGATTTCACTTGAGAATTTAGAGTCTCTCTTCAGGATGTCTGCTTTGTGGCAGTGGTATGGACAACCTGTAGTAGTACCTTTCTTGATGGAGCTCTTATTGCAGTGGAAATGTCATGGGATTCTGTATCCCTGTGTTCCCCTGTAGAGCAGAAATCTGATGATGCCCTTGCTGGTGTTGGTTACTATTTGGAGAGTTATTAACCTTTTTTTCAATTTTTTTTCTTCAAATGAGTAAAACTCAGTTCAGCTATACCAACCCACAAGTGCATAAAGAGCATCATTAACCTATCAATTTTTATTTTCCTGACTGGTGAATTATTTTCTGATAAACTTACCCTTCATTCCACGTTGGTGACAGTTGGCCACTCACCTGAGCGGTATGTGTATGAATAGTTCTCTTACTAAAATTAACTGCAGAAACTTTCATAGATTAACTCTGTCACTTGAGAAGTAGCGTGGTGACCTATGCTGGAGCTGGCTGGTGGTGTCTTTGTGGTAAGCTAAAGTTTAAGGAGGTGTCAGTCATCATGTGAAATGGAGTTATTACGCAATGGATCTTCCGCTTTCGGTCTGCTCATGTGCTGCTGCCAGCTGTGTGAGAGTGCTCCTCTGTGGTCAGCTTGCTTTTGGGTGTTTCTGAAGATTGAAATGATATCTGTGTGAATTTCAGTCCGGGAGCATGGATGGTACTGGAATGCTTAGTGGTTGCAAGGCTACCGTAAAATAAGACGAAGATCTAAGTGTCGATAGCAAAATACTGCCAAATTCATGTCCCCTGTAGCAATACTTCTGTCACACCTGATTGTTTAAAGGAAAAATGGCCTGGAGACTCAAAATCCCAAGGAAAACATCTCTTATTTTCAGAAGTGATACACCACCCTGACTTCCTAAAGTGTGTAGTTTTCTTTCTTGCAGGCCCTGTCCAGAACCAGCTGATGCATTCACCCGATGGCCAGGGATACAACCCTGCGGTTCCAGGACCGTACCCCCATCAGGTGCCGGCGAAGGTTCCTCCACATCAGTCTCCTGGACAGTATAACTATAGTGGCTCTCAGAATGTTTCTCAGTTAAACAATTATCAAGGACCTGGCCAGACTCTGAATAGACCCCCAGTGTCAGCTTTCTCCGGGTCACCAGTACCACAGACAGGTCCTGCTCCACAAGTGCTGCCGCCGCCCGCGTTACACAACTCAGCTGCTCTATCTTCTGCTGGAAGCTTTCCCCCTGGAGCCAGCCCACCGGTGCTTTCAAACTGGCAGTACAGCCAGCCTGCTGTGAGTCAGCCACTTGGGGCTCAAACAAGCCATTTGGCTCATGGGACAGCGACAGGGTCGGCTCAGCCACCGTCGTCGTCATTGTCGGGAAGTACAAATTCCCCAGGGAGTTACCAACATGCTGCTTCTCCGGGAGGTGCCCAGCTTCAGAACAGCTACATGAAGCCAGGTAACCATCACCTCTGGATGTCTTACCAGTGTCCATTTCTCAGTGTCCTTTTGAAATAAAGAGGATAGAACTGACTCTGCAGTGACACTTGGCTCGTGGAACAAGACTCAAAGCAGATAGGCCCATCGGAAATACTGGGGTGCTTTCTGTGGGGTAGAAATGGAAGTTCTGTGCACAGGTTGGGTGTTTCAGTTGGCTGAAGCAGGTGACTGCTGAATGGTGTCTCATTGTTTTGGAACACTGTGACCTTCATCATTCCTTGGGGTGGCTCTTGGAGCATTACCATGTTTCGGTCCAGGGACTTCACAATTAAAAACTGTAGTTCTGTTTAGTGAGCATGGTCTTCTTTTAGCTTGGGCTTCTTTAAGCATGGTTAGCTTTTCTGTAATCACTTCATTCAGGGTTGTTTGCTGAGCAGCCTAAGTCAGGGTGATGCAAAAAATTGAAGCACAGCCTGGAAAGAAAACTGAAAAGCATTCTGTGCTGTTGAAATGAAAAGTTCAATGAAAAGCTTCCTCCCTCCAAACTTGCAATTTTCACATTTGATGATAATTGTCTGTCTTTAGAAAGTACTCTAAAAGTATGAGACTTTGTTCCTGCTGCTTGACTGCTGGTGTATGCAGTGGTAAAAGCTTTTCTAACACTAAATAGCTCTATTATGCAACTTGTGATTATTGTGGAAACACGGTTAATACTCAAGTTTCTCTTTGCCAAACTGCTGTCTGTTGTTACAGAGGTTTTTCTGACTGAGCATGCAAACAGGAATTAAGTACAGGAATATTTTCCATGTAAAAGCAAATAATTTTTCTTGTGAAGTGCTTTTAGCCTCATTAGAGACTTTTCTTGATGCTATTTTTTTTTTTTGTTATATACCTGACTAATTTTGTTATGCTTCTCAAAATGTCTTAAGCTCACAAAATTTATGAAACTCTGGCACTGAATTGGAATAACCACTTAGTACTTTGCAGTTAGTGAGGAAAATGCTGGGAGATTTTGGAAAGTGGCATATGAAATGAGAGCAAGTGTTTGGAATAAGCTTATTTTTATATCCATTCAATGGTGAATCCTCCTGAGCAATTTCCCTGGTATTTTTTTGTAGAACAATGATTTCTTTTAATTTAGCTCATTTGGTGATCACTCCAGACTCAGTTATGAAATTTGGATGCTTTCTGCACCTCTTGAAATTCCTGCCAACAATAGCAACAAAAAGCTGACAGGTCAATGGCTACAGGAACCCAGCATGAGAAAAGCATGACAGAAACAACCTGAAGTTGAGACCCTCTCCACACGTTAGGGTTTATGTATCTCGTGCTGTTTGTTCTCTGAATAAGAGGAGTATTTAGGGTTCAACCCGTGTGTTTTCCTGACAAAACGTAGGTGACTTTTTTCAGCTGGGTTAAACTCTTCCTAAAGGTTCATTTCTTTACAGGATCTGCACCTCCACCAGTGACTCAGCCTTTAACTCCACTCCACCCTCCAAGGCCACCTTTAGGACCCCCACCAGTTGGAGGTCCACCAAGGCCACCAACAGCAGTAGCAGGACCCCCTAATGCACAGTCTCTGCTAAATTCAGTTGCAAACAGAGAAGGTAAGAAATCATCTGCTCTTCATGTTGAATTCCAACATGGCAACCTTTGAGGTCAAGCACATTGTTCTATCAGAGACTCAAATTGTAAAATTGGTACTAATACAGCTAATAATTTAATCTGAAAGGAACAGGTAAGGACCTGGAAGGAAATAAAATGCTTCTTGTAGACAGATGTTAATAAAATTTAGAAAACTAACTAATTTCCAAGTGCTGTTTAACATGGTCATGTCTCCCATGGTTGGTATTGTGTTTTGCCTTTGTTGTGTTCTAAAATGATAGTGAAATTCTGATTTCTCTGCACCCCTGACTGCTGCGGGGACAAAGCCTATGTATAACTTCCCATATTGTTTTTTCTGCTGGGAGAGCTAAAATGTGGACCCTGCAATCCCTTGGTAGCTGTACCTTATTCTTCCCCTCTGTGTAAAATCCCCAAAACACACATCTTGGATTTGTTCATTTTCTGAAGGAAGTTACTGCAGGCTGTTAAGTGTCAGCTGTTGAAGACAGATACCTGACTTTCTGTGTCTCCTGTGGGCCCTGCACAAACATGCCATTGTTTAGGAACTCCTCGGGGCTCTGTATCAGACCGACTGCAGCTGGATGGTATTTAGTGCCCATTCTAGATAGGGCCATGTGCTAGTCAGCAGCTTTATTTTCACTTATATGGTTTGTTCTGTCAGAGCTGTTGGTTCCCTGCATGTTCAGATTGACAGTTTCTTGTGTGTGGTAGCTGTGTGAGTACAAGAATAGTAGATTCGAATTTAGCTTAATTTAGAATGTATTAAGTGCATTAGAAATAGCTTTTGCTGAGAAAATACTTTCTTCATAATTAAGAAACATTTTCATAGCCCTGAAGAAATAAAAATGTTTAGTCTTGGAAGCAGGTTGACTGCTGCATTCTTGCAAGGTTCAGTGTGTGATGTGAGTTCTTTTTATTGGGTCATCTTTGAAGATTTTAATGATAAAAATAATTTGAGAACCTGCTTCTTCTTAGCGATAGATAATTGTGTTTGTATATTTAGACATAGTTAGCTTACCAAAAACTGTCCTTTGGGAGCACTCTCTCAGTTTCAAGGTATTCTTATCTCAGATGGAATTTCTGTCTTGACTGGTATGTGAGCATATCAGAACTGTTGCTGTTTGGTGACCAATACTGGACCGAGTGTGTAAGAGAAGGGAATTTGGTGTTTCTGTGAATTATCAGTGGAAAGAGTTTGTCGGGGAACTCAGTACCTAAGCTGTCCCCTGATCCTTTACTGCATGTAAAGTTATGGCAAATACCTGATCTACAGGAATCTCAAAAGGTGATTGACCCTTGAAAAAAGATTGTGAGGTTTTATGAATGTCCTTTGTTGAGGTCACAAAGGAAGGGTGAGAAAGAGGCCAAAGTGTTTATTTAATTCAGTTTTGTCCTGGGATAAAAACAAAGTACATCCGAATTGTGCTCACCTAAATATTCATCCAGCAAGTAGGATTGTTTTGCAGTTACCTCATTAAAATATCTTCATAACTTGTGAAATATTTTTTTCTGATTGTTTTCCTTCAAAGGTGATGCTGCATCTGCTGCCAGTGATGGGTCTGTGGTGCAAAACAGCTACGATGCGATAGAAGGTGGTGGTCTCATGGGTAAGGCCTGGGGAGTAAAAATGGTTGTTATTATCACGTAACTTCTAAGAGTCTGGGAAAGAGAGAAGTTTAAGCATTTATGCAGAAACATATGTACTTTGTTCAATGGCTGTGTTGAAGCTAAATATGAAGTTTAAAGCATTGACAATAAGCATGTCTTTGCCTGTAACACGCAAAGCAGGTGAGAGCACTTTGCAAAGTTGACAGTAGTTGTAGTATTTACACCTAGAAACTAAAGCAGCTCTCCAACTGTACTAATGCCTCGAGTAAGATACAGTTCCTCAGCAATTAAATCTTTGTCTGCTCTGCTTCCAGCAACTCCACATCATTCTCCTGCTGCCCCGAATCTTAAGATGAATAGAAATGTTGGGTATTCTTACCCTGCCTTACCCCCAGGCTACCAACATCCTTCTCCTCCTGGAGCACCAGGAATGCATGGAGCTGCTTTGCAATATCCAGATGGATCCAAACATTTCCACCAGGTAAAGACTGTCTGGTTTTTATCTCAGAACTGCCTGTGGGGTGTGTGTGTGGGTAAAGAAAAGTGATGATTGGCGTGTGTTGTACGTCTCTAAGGTGCTGCTGCTGTGGTTCCCTGTTTGGGCACCATTTGTTCGAAGAGGGTGGATGTAGCCTGAATTAATGCTTTTGCCAGTGCCTTTCTGGAGTGTTCTATCCTCACATCTGTTCAGGATGTTTCTTTTGAAACTTTCAGCTGCTTTTGGCATGTTTCTCTTCCCTTGTGTTCTCTCTGTCAGCTGAAGTATTTGGTTTTCTTTTGCTGAACTATCGAAGGGAACTGAGCAACACGTTTGCCAGCTGAGCCTCAGTATTTCAAGAGCTCTGTAGCAAATGTAACAAATTTTGACCTCTGCTGTGTTACGTGCCCAAGTCCAGGTTTGTGTAACAAGTAGTATGCTAAATACATCAATCCAATGGCAGTTAATACATGAACAAAATGAACTGAAAGGGAAATATGTTTACTTTTGAAGTGAACTGTGGGTTTCAGCCAAATACCTGGTATTAATTTCTGAATTTTTATTTGACTCTAGCCTGCCTTGGGCACTAATCACTTAACTGCATCAATGGGTGGCCTGAGTCTACAGCAAGAAGGGTTAAGACCTGTGAATCTTCTTCAAGAAAGAAATATTCTTCCTACAGCCCTCTTGAAGGCTCCTGTCCCAAACTTGCATGAAGACATCCAGAAGCTCAACTGTAATCCTGAGTAAGATTATTTGCTGTAATTCACCAAAATAAATAGAAGTATAAATTTCTGCTTATAAATGTAACTTTACAAACTATTTCCTTAATTCTGTGAGTAGGAAACATTGAAATTGTTAACTGTGTTAAGATAAAGGTGGTTAGTGGGTTTAACTTTGAAGCTGGGAGGATGATCTGTGTAGAAAGTAGGAGGAAAAATATGGTGCTTGCCAGGCAACTATAGATAGATTATAGCTGGCAGTGAGTATGATTGAGAAATGATATAAAATAGGAATTAAGTCATTCAAGTGAGGTACACCAAAAAGATTGCGAATGCAGAAATATGGGTGACCTCTGTATTGAGAGTAACTTTTTAAAACAACAGAATAAATGAAATGTCAGACAAGAGGCTGGCAGTTGGTTATCTGAGGAGACCAACCAAACTGTGTGTAGCCAGGTACTGCTGCTTTGCAAATCTTTTTATGACAGAGGAAATAACAGTGCCTTTGGGACGCTGTTCATGCAAACAAGCTGGACTGGATTTGCAAACCTGCCATGCACATCTGCATTTTGCAGAAACCCAAGTGCTGAACCCTCAGGAAACGACTGTGGGGTTGTTTATGGTTACTAAGTTTTAAAACAACTTTTTAAACTTTGCTCGTTCTGATTTATTCCAAAAGAACATTTTATATATAAAGGTTTGGTGCAACTTTGAACATTGTTAGGCTTAAGTTTGACTTGAGTGACTAAAATGACACTCAACTCTGTGTAAAGAGGATCTATATAAAATAAGAACTCAAAGTATGTATTGTGGGTCAAGCTCAGAGAAACAAAATGATGTGACAGAGATGGAGAAGATCCTTTATCTGGAAATGGAAATTCACCATCACCAGCTCTAGAAAAATATACTGTACTACTGAAATCATAATTTATCTGAAAGCCTCTGAAAATAACCCTTTGTCCTCCATGTAGGTTGTTCCGCTGTACCCTGACTAACATTCCTCAAACTCAGGCCTTATTGAATAAAGCCAAACTTCCTTTGGGGCTCCTGCTTCATCCTTTCAAAGACTTATCGGTATGACAAATATTCAAAACTTTAACTGCTGAAGTATCAACTGTGCCTTTACCAGAGTCCAGAGCTGGACAGTGAATTATAAAACAAGAGCAAGTATCTTGGCCCAGAAAAATTACCATAGTAACTGACATTTCCTGTTCCATCTAGATCACTGCAATTTTTCAAAATTGTTTCTCCTTACCATTTTTAAATGTTCAAGTCTCACTTCTTAATGAAAGAAACCCAACTCCCGAACCTTCAAAAACCAAAAGCATAGAGACAGCACAACCCTGGAACTGTGACAGAAGACAACACATCTAAATTCCAGTTTATCTTGTCACATATCAGCTGTAGTTATTGATTTCCTGTACCAAACCTAGTACTAATTCTAAACTCTAATTAAGGGGTTTGGATGTCCTTGGATAGACAGAAGACTTTGAATTTAACAGTGCCTCTTTTAAACACTGTTTGTTTTTTTTTACAATTTCATTAATTGGCTTTTTCTCCCTTGATTTTTGATCTGTAGTGGGTGTAGGACTTGGTCTTAAACCATCATAAAATCGAAGACTTTAGAAGCTTGGAAAGGGAACCTACCAATCAAATACGTTACAGCTCAGTTCCTACCTGTTACATTAAGGAGTTGTAGGGATGCTGTGAGGATGCAGAAGTGCTCCTTCCTTCCACAAGAGTGCTGTGAGCAGCTAGCCAGGAAGCACGGTGTTGTTGCTGTAGATGAATAGCTGCAGTGTGGTGGTGCTTTAAAACAGGAAGCTTCTCTCTTCCAGCAATTGCCAGTGGTCACTTCCAGTATTATCGTGCGATGCCGTTCCTGCCGGACCTACATTAACCCTTTTGTCAGCTTTCTAGACCAAAGGAGGTGGAAATGCAATTTGTGCTATAGAGTGAATGATGGTAGGTTTTAAATGTGCTTATTGCTTTAAGGGGTTGCAGTTCACCTTTCCCACCTTGGCCCTTGAGACTGTAACGTTGTTGGCCAAATCCGTGCTGGAGTTCTTGTGAGTCCTGCTGGGGCTGTGAGTCATGAGAAGTGTTTCCCAGTGGCAGTGGTGTCACTAGAGAAGCACAGTAAGCCCAAATGGTCCCCCAGGGTACCCTGGCAGGTGACAAAATAGCTGCCCTGCCTAGTGTAGTTCTCCAAGAGGTGTTGCCCAATGGCTACAAAAGATATATTTGTTTTAAAATGCAGCAGAGCCAGTACTAGTATGAAATACTAACATATAAACTTATCTGCATAGTTCCTGAAGAATTCCTGTATAATCCTGTGACAAGAGTTTATGGAGAACCTCATAAAAGACCTGAAGTCCAGAATGCTACTATTGAGTTTATGGCTCCATCTGAATACATGGTAAGGCTTTATTTACTTTCAGTTATTCTCTCCCTTTGCTTTGTTTTCAGAGGGAAGTCAGAAAAAACTTTGTTACAGAGGATGCTTTCCAGCTCAGTAGAACGGTTTTTGCTTCAAGTAGTGTATTAGGGAACTTCAGATAGTTCACTTCTAAACATTTATGATGTCAGAGTTGTTCTGTATTTAAATATGTAGGTATTTGTAGGTCTTCTGGAAGAAAACTAGAATTCTGGTATTACCAAATGAGAGGCAGATGCATTCAGAAGTTCTAGCTGTCATCTGTGTGCTGTTTTAAGAGTTTAAACTTGCAGTGGAGTGAACAAACCTAATGTAATGTGTTATTTGAAAATGAAAAGTCATCTTTTCTTTGCTCAGCTGCGTCCACCTCAGCCACCCGTGTACCTCTTTGTGTTTGATGTCTCTCACAATGCAGTCGAGACAGGATACTTGAATACAGTCTGCCAGACCTTGTTAGACAATCTTGACTTGTAAGTACTTTTTTTCTTAAAGAAACTCATAATAGACACCAACATGCCAGTCCTTCCTATCTGGAAGACAAATATCCTGGTTTTGGCCAGTGTTGTGGTAAAATGTACCATAAAGCTGCAGTCTTTTTTCCCATCAAAGCTGCACCAGTATAAAAGATAATTCTGAGGCTTGTTTTTCAGTCTGGCTCTCCTATCTGCTTCACCAATCCCCAGAAGAATATAAACATTATGTTTATGGTATCTTTCAAACTGTATTTTTTAAAAGCTGAAATTTAGATAAGCATTTGCTGAAAGAAGTCATACAGCTAATAAACTTTTCATAAAGTACATGCTCTTTGAACTTATATAGATGCTGGTTGGTATTTGCAGTTTGTTTCTCCCTTTTCCATTTCTGATTACCCTCTTAAGATTTCTGCATGTCTGCTAGGTGACTCTACTATGAGCTACTTTTTTGTTGTTTGGGTTTTTTTTTTAATCTCCACAATGATTTAGTCAAGCTCTTGCAGTGTAGCTGTGAAGCTACTTTGTAATAACCATAGAGAGATGTGGTGGATGTTTTTAAAAAAAAAAAAAAAGCCTGCAGAAATGAAATTTCATCTTGTTGAACACCATATGTCTCATTTTCAGGCTTCCTGGGAACACTAGAACAAAAATAGGCTTCATAACATTTGACAGCACAATCCATTTCTACAGCCTTCAGGAAGGTCTCTCTCAGCCTCAGATGCTTATAGTTTCAGATATTGAAGGTATGCAGAAATAAATTCTGTGATTAGTGTCTACTAATGACTGCCTGTTATGACAGCCTTTAAAATATATATATATCCAGTGGGAGTTTGTAGGTCAGATCACTAATCTCTCTGGTAATGCCTTTAGGAGTAGCACATGTGCGTGTTCGCTTATGAAGTCGTCTCCCTGATGTCTCCCCGAGCAGTGCAGGGGCTGCTCATGACTTGAAACATGCAGACAGCCTTCCTAACTCCTAGTTTAATTTGGACAATTATCTGGATTCCTCCTGAGGTCCCAAATACTGATGCTGGGTCCATTTCTATAGGTTTCCTGGTGACTGGTGCTTAGTGCTTATCCTGCTGCCTTTCGTTTCAAGTCACCTTCCAGTGCATGTGTGGGGCAGGGTGGAGTGAACACTGGAAATATTTGCTGTGTTGTTTTACTTAATAGTCTTGATTATCCTGACGTGGCATTCTAGCCACAGGAATGCTTATGAGAAAAAAAATCACATAATTACGTTTACATGGGTTTATACACTGTGACACTCTGTGCTTTTTTCCAATGGTTGGCAAATACAGTAGAGGGAAGTGTTCTTCAAAGATAACTGAAATACTTTTTTTTTTTTCCCTTCCAGATGTATTTATACCAATGCCAGAAAACTTATTAGTAAATTTAAATGAAAATAAAGAGGTAAGAGCTAAGAACTATCTCAAATAACTAGTGACGTTCACATAGTTTGGGATATGTTTGGTAATTCTTGGATTACTTAATGCTCCTGAACACCTACTGTTCAAAGGCCAGGTCTGAGGCAGAAAAGAGAGGTTTAATCTGTCTGGCTGTAAACTTTGGCCAACTTTAAACAAGGCAGTACTTCAATTTTCTAGGACTTTACTACCTTAATATTAGAAGTGTTAATACACAATTATGTAGTTCAGCAATCAGCTCTAGAAAGAAGAAAACTCTGAAGACTCCCAGACTTAATACTTGTGTTTCCTCACTTGTAGCTAATTCAAGATCTGTTGAAGACCTTGCCACAGATGTTTACCAAGTCCCTGGAAACTCAGAGTGCTCTGGGGCCTGCATTACAGGCTGCCTTTAAACTGATGTCCCCCACTGGAGGTAGAATCACTGTCTTCCAGACACAGCTTCCCACTGTGGGAATGGGAGCACTGAAGCCACGAGAAGAGCCAAACCAAAGAGCAACTGCAAAGGTTAGGAAAGGAAAAAAAGGTTGAGGGAACTGGCAACCCTGTTCTGTGCATGTAGGTGGTTCTGGGATTGCCTGTTCCATGTTCATTTTGTGGTGTTCTTGGTAGAAAGAACAAAAAAGCCAACCAGGCAATATAAACACAGATTAATGATCTGATTTTTTTTATTTTTTTCTAAAGATATCGCTGTAATCAGTGATGGAGAATCAGTTATTTGTGCCCCTGATAACAGGCAATAAATCTGTTTGAATTTCCTTTTTTTTTGTAATTCTGCCCTGTATTAACAGGACATACACCTGACACCATCGACTGATTTTTACAAGAAGTTAGCCTTGGACTGCTCAGGGCAACAGGTTGCAGTGGATTTATTTCTTCTTAGTGGGCAGTATTCTGACTTGGCTTCTCTAGGTAAGTCATGTAAAGCTGTTGGGGGGTGTGTAACTCCTGTACTTTTGGCAAATGCATAGAACCTACATTAAAATTTAGTTATGAACTTGATTTGAACTAATCTAGTGTGTCAAGATGCGAATTTATCCTTGCTGAGCAGTGACAGTGAATAGAATGATACTTAGTTAGAAAAGAAGTTACTTTCATATCCTCCCTTAGTGAGTCAGGATTTTTATGATATTGGTATAAGTGGCTGAAGCTCTTTCCTCCTTTTTATGCCTTTTAACCATCAGTGTAATTGTCTTTAGAGTAAGTTTTATTAGCATTTTAATTATTTTCTCCTCCATTTCACTAAACTTTCAAGCGACCAAGTAGCTGCAATTTCAGGTCAATGGAAAATTATTTCACATCTGAAACAACGCACATACTTTAAGATGTAATTGTGTTACATCTGTGTCTCTGTATGCAGGTCTATAACAGTGACTTGCAGTAAAGGAAATACTGCATTCAGCTGGTATATTTAAAGGCTGCAGTAACAGTCTGCACTTTCCAATGTTTGCTGGTTTTGTTTCAGGTTGTATATCAAGGTATTCTGCAGGTAGTGTCTATTACTACCAGTCTTACCATCATAAACACAACCCTGTCCAGGTGGAGAAATTGCAAAAGGAACTGAAACGATATCTAACTAGAAAAATTGGTTTTGAGGCTGTCATGAGGATAAGATGCACCAAAGGTTGGAATTCACTTTCTTAGATTTTGGGGAGATGGAGTGGAGAGGGCGTTGGGTGTTTGCTGTTCTTTGGGAATGTTTTGATTGGTATTTTAGGTGATTTGTAACCTTAAATGCTTAAAAGGTAGAGATGAGAAAAATAAAATTCAATACCAGGGATCAGACAACTTATTAAAGACTGTGTTTGCAGTATATTTTCTGGCATCTAAGTTCCATTTTACAATGGTTAAAACTGGAAATTTTGTTGGACTGCTATTTCAGCAAGAGACTTTATAATCTAGAGACTTTCTGCTGTTGTGCATTGATTTGCCTTGCTAATTCCTGCTTTCTGTTAGGCTTTGTGGATTCTTTGGATTAGTTGTCTGTTTGGGATATTTAGCTTTTCTGCAGATACTGTATTTCATGGAGAGGGAACATGCCGACACAGAGCCATCTACACCGGTGGCACATGTGTATTTCACAGCTATGAAACTCAAACTGACTCCATACCTGCTTATCTTGCAGGGCTTTCCATCCATACTTTCCATGGGAACTTCTTCGTAAGATCCACAGACTTGTTGTCGTTACCCAACGTGAACCCAGACGCGGGATACGCCGTGCAGATGTCCGTGGAAGAGAATCTGACTGATATGCAAGTTGTTTCTTTCCAGTCAGCTCTCCTGTACACGTCCAGCAAGGGTAAGATGTAGAGGTGGTGGTGTCACCTGCAGTGCTCATGTGAGTCTGTGTGTCCATTTATCAGCTGCAGTTCAGCTGCAGTAACTTACTCAAACTGTTTAATTTGACATCAGGATCACAGCTTGCGCGTGTCGTTGTTATTGTTGCTTCTTCCAGACCAAGAAGTTTCTTGGGAAACGTAGTTTTGGTCTGAAAATAAGTAGACTTAACCCAGAAATTGAGAACTAATAATTTTTAAAAGCTACTGGAAATTCACCATTTGTATGATAAATTAGGTTGAGCAAACAGGGACATTGTAGTGTTTCATCAAAGAAGTATGTTGGGAGACAACCGTGTTCTTTTCCTGCAGGGGAAAGGCGAATCCGTGTGCACACCATGTGCTTACCTGTGGTGACCACACTGAGTGATGTGTACCTGGGGGCAGATGTGCAGGCCATCACTGGGCTCTTGGCCAACATGGGTAAGTGTGCTCAGAGCCTGTGTGGATATGCATGGATCCCACCCTTAAAGCTCTGAGCAGTAATCCCCTAGGAGAAGGAAAAAAACCAATATTTTAGAAGAAAAGATTCCCTCTTTCTAAGAGTGCTTTCTAAGTAGAGATCCTAAGAGTTTTGTTTTTAATGCTTAGTGTAAGTATCAGTAGAGCTGTGTGTAGTCAGCTGGACTTAGGCTTAGTCTGGTGCATCATCACAGGCCCCTGGCTTTTTTCTGAATCACTTCTTCTGGAATGCAGTCAAAGCTTGTTGAGGTGCATCAAAGTGTACGATACAATGAGAAGAGTTAACGTACGTGACTGTATTCCTACCAGGAGGGGAAAAGGCTCTTACTTGAGCTCTGTACTCTTTTTTAGCTGTGGACAGATCAGTCTCTGCCACGCTGAGTGACGCTCGGGACGCGCTGGTGAACGCAGTGATCGATTCCTTGGCTGCTTACCGCTCCTCGGTCCTGAGCATCCAACAGCCCGGGCTCACCGCCCCCCACTCGCTGCGCCTCTTCCCGCTCTACATACTGGCACTCCTGAAACAGGTAAGAGGATGATCGGTTGGCAGGTCAGCTCCAAGTAAAGGCACAGTTCTTTGGTGGAGAATGGTTCAGAAGGGTGTGTAAAACCAAAACTATAAATGTTTGAAGCAAGGGAATAGCAAAATATTAATGATTAGTGTAGAAAATACGGCAGGGTAGTGGTAGAGTGTTTATTCAGAAATCTCGTTTTTGTGCATTTCTGGAAGCGTAGATCCACACAGCAGTTCAGTGTGGATCAGAAGAGACCCAGCTGGCTGGCAGAGAGGGACTTGGCAGGCTGTTCTTGCAACAGGTTTAAAGTATTTAACAATCTTTTCTTAATGTATTTTTTAATTGAATTTCTGTGAACTGATACTAGAAGTAATTTTAAGTGTTGGACAAATTGGCTTTCTCTTTTAGAGAGAACTTTTGGATTTATACGTCTTGATTCAGAATTAACCAGCATGTTCACACTGAGCTTGTTCATGTAAAAGACTTTATAAGTATTTGAGCCAATCAAGTGGGAGGAGTGAGCCCTTGTTTAATTTATAGCTGGTTTTTTGTCCCGACAAACCAGGACTATCTGTTTCTAAAATCCAGACTTAAGATTCTGAACATTGGTGCCAATTGTAACTTGCTCCAATGTTTATTAAGTTCCATCAAGTAGCATTTTTAAGGTGTATGTTAGAGAGACATTGCAGGATGATTTCATCTCAGCTGTAGTGGATTGATGGTGCTGGGTCATGGTTAATTCTAGAAGTCAGAAATGGGAATGAGGAGACTTGTATGATTTGTATGGGAAACACTGAAGAGAACATAAAATAGCAGCAGTGAAATACCGTATGGAAATACTTGCTGCACATCTCTAAGATTTAAGCTGGAAATAAGCAATAGATGGTGTGTGAAATTCAGCTTCTCTGGCTTTGCTTTAATGGTTCAAGTAAATGCCTGACTGTTTGCAGAAAGCATTTCAAACTGGGACGAACACACGTCTGGACGAACGGATCTTCACCATGTGTCAAGTGAAAAACCAGCCCCTTGTTTACCTCATGCTCATGACACATCCCAGTCTGTACAGAGTCGATACTCTCACAGATGAGGTGAGTATTTGCATTGCTACAGGATCTGTCTGTTTGATGGCGAAGACTTGTATGATGTGAAAATAAATTTGTGTTAAAAAGCTCCCAAGTTTCCCACATTAAAGCTGCGTAGCTAAAATGTAATGTTTCATGTTCTCCCACTTGTTGCATTTATGCATTTGCTGTCTGGGACTGGATTGATGAATTCCGGAGAGAAGCTGTGCTCTGGCTGTGGATGGATGGGGAAGTTTTTTTCCTGATTTATTTAACTTTTTGCCTTATGTCATTATCTTGCACTATAAATCACATGTACATAAAGACATCATAACATGCTTTAACCTTTTGTCCCTCTGTAGCTTCCTTTATTTTAAAATGTCAAACACTTATGTGAACAGTGAATGTTTATGTAAAACCCTGGATAACTTTAGAAATCACATCTTTTGTAGATAACAAATCTGATATTCCAATTCTAGAACTAATTAACTAAGATGAAATGGATTAAATACCCCCTCTCTAAATAAAACATTGGGATTTATTAGTAAATTATGCACTTGAAGTATGACTTAAACTGAGAAAAAGGGCCCACCTTCCGTATTCAGTGTAATACATCCTACTCTTATTTAACCTTCTGATCTGTTTTGTTGCATCAAGATGTGAACTGCTGGTTTTCTTCTTGCTTCTTCTTTTAGGGGGCTCTTAACATAAATGACAGAACTATACCTCAGCCACCCCTTCTCCAGCTGTCAGTGGAGAAGCTGAGCAGGGATGGTGCTTACCTTATGGATGCTGGCTCTGTAAGTTGGGTGGTGGTGGAGATTTTAAAAAGTGTCCAGATTTACTGTATGAGAACTCAAAATATGTAGGAGACTGCTGAGGTGTGTTTTGTGCTGGACTAACGTTGTTACTGATGGGTATCTTTCAGGTGATGTTTCTGTGGGTCGGGAAGAACTGTGGGCAGGGGTTTATCAGCCAAGTCCTTGGAGTTCCAAATTACGGCTCAATACCACAGAATATGGTACGTGCTTGCTTTGCCTTACAGTGCTGCCAGAATATCTTCATGAGAACTAAAACACCACTACTCAAATATTAGCCCTCTAGTTGTATAAATCCAGATTCAAGGAAAGAAATAATTGCTGTTACCTCTTGGGGTTTCTCCAGGCTGAAACTTTATAGAATGTATTCCCACGAAAACGCAGTAAGAAGACGCTGACAGTGATTGAGTTTCTCAGACCTGTGGGAGCAGACCAAGAACACTTGCAAATAGTGAGCATGGTGGGTTAGTGGGATATCCTTTAGTGTCTGCAGTAAAACAGGCATCAGTCACAGCTCACTCACATCATTCTAATAGCTAACTGCTGACAGTTTAGTGCTCTTCACTGTTTGAAGTTCTCTCAAAGAACACAAGACTGAAACTATACATCACAAAACCTGTCCGGGTTTTCTTTATGCCCAATTAGTTGGCCTATTTCAAGTGTTCATCCTACTGTTTTCCTGAAAAATATCCTGTTTGTATTTAGTGAAACCCTTTGCCTTTTAGACACATCTCCCAGAACTTGAAACTGCAGAATCCATCAGAACACAAGCTTTCGTTTCTTGGCTGAGAGAACAGAGACCTTTCTTTCCTATACTATATGTAATAAAGTAAGTGGGTTTTAAATCTTTGTGCTTCTTTAGGAACCTGTTAACAATACATATTTGGATATCATATACTGAACTTCCTTAATGGAAGTTTTAATGATGGTATGTGCTGTGTCTGATAGATTTGACAACAGATATGACTTGTTGTGAGTTGTCTTAAATTAGAATTTCCACAGACTATAAAAGACTAAATGTCACAGAACAATCTTTAGGTAATGTCATATAAACGAAGTAAATGCTGTTAAGTGCCCTTACTAGGATTAATCACTATTAAGGGCTCTTTGAGATGCTCTTTTCATATGTCCTTAAGCTCTTGAAATGTTTTGCCTGTAACTTTATTAATGTATTGCACTGTAGCTCTTGGCAAATGTTTATTTCACTCAAACACTATTTTCATTTTTAAGGGATGAGAGTCCATTGAAATCAAGTTTTCTTCAAAATATGATTGAAGACAGAACAGAATCAGCCTTATCATACTATGAATTCCTCCTTCATATACAGCAGCAAGTGAATAAATGAAACACTAGCCTTTGGCTCACTTCTTTAAGGAAAGATTTTGCAGTAAAGAATGATTGTGCTTGTAATATCTTCATTAATTCTGTGGCCTGAGGCAGTTGATGAGAAGTTCTCACTGTGATTTCAACGAACTAAAGCAAATAAAGGACCACATCTGAGAATCAAATGTGCAACTACATAATATTGTACCTTAAAAAAAAAAAATCAAACTGTTGGAACTGGTTGAGCACCTTTAATTTGCTGCAAATCGTGTTTTTACTGTAAGTAGTTGCAGCATGAAGTACATTTACAAAGGCAATACTGAAAAGGTGAAATACATTTTGTAAAATAAAGAGTTCTTTGTTGTTCAAAATGTATATTTCTGTAACTTTTTTCTTTTTTTTTCTTTTTTTTTTTTTTTTGCTGCTAGATATAAAACCTCACAATACTGATCCTGGTTTGCAGGGACATTCTTTCTAAGTGCACCCAGTGATTACAGGCAGAGCATCTCAATGTTCAACTTAATGCTTAAAGTAGCAATGAAACAAGTGTTCATTGTGAAATGAACAAATACTTATGGAGTGTAGAATCCAGTGCTTGGATTTGGATTATGGCTAATAGGACTAAAGGTAAGCTTAACCTGGGCGAGATGGCTGAATTTGTAAAGCTTTTAAGAAGTCAGTATTCTAATTTAAAAACTGGGCAGGAGTGGGCCCTACATGAGGTGGCTGAGTCAGCAGGAAAAGTAGACTTAGGTAGATGGCAGGCTTTGCTTTTCTTCAGTAGAAGGAATGATTTTAATTTCAGTTTGTGAATGGTGTGGGAGGGGAAGGGCACGGAAGGTTATCTCAGATTTATGGGGTTTTTTTGGTTTATATTCAGTAGACTTTTGGCTCTTGTTTACATTAGCTGAATGCTGGGCCCCTCAGAGCTGTGTTTGTGTGGCAGCACTTCTCACCGAATGTTTAGAGACAGCACTGAACATTCTGATGTTAAAGTTGGAAATTATTTTTCCAAGAACAAAATTATTTTGTTGCATTTGAAGATTTGTGTATCGTTGCAGACACGCCTGAAGTTGTCAGAGAAGGGGTTTTTTACTGTAGCTGTGTAATGCACCCAGGTCCAAAGCCAATGTGCACCAAATAAAAGCTTTAAATATACTCTCAGATCCTGCCAGAGCTGCAGATTGAAACTGACATCAGACTTGAAGTGAAAATTTATATACAAAAAGTATTTAAATAACTTCATAGAAGTGTATTGATAGTTATTCTGTTTTGAAGATTAAGCTATCATTGATAGCGACCAACATAGAGTATTTAAGTTGTTGTATCCCTATGCCTATGGAAGTGTTGCATATGGAGAATTCCTGGTTTGCTTTTTTGTTTAAGAGTGTAAACTTAAAGGTCTTGCAAGACCTGCTTCCTGGGGCAAGTAACTTGAAGAGGTAAAACACTTGTAAGTGGTCAAATGTACTGTGCTTGGTTCACTTACATTTGGTGACACAAATGTCAGTGGGGTCAACATTTGGGTAAACATTTGCTCCCATTTCAGGCTGTAGGTGCACGTGATTGTCAGGAGTTGCCTTACTTCAGGGGAGGAGTTCCTTGGGGGAAATTGTTCTTGTTGCTCGAGCACAAGAAGCTGAAGTTCAGAACAATGGCTAAAATAGCATGGAAAGCCTATTATAGAACCGATTTAAGCTTCCCTGTCTGCTGCCTCCGTAGCAAACAGGAGTATATTTACTTGAACAGCTTTTCAGAGAATTGCACAGTTTCTAGTCATAGTGAAGAGGTTTTTTAAGTTTTGACAGTCTGATTTTTTTTTTCGGGGGGAAAGGGGTCTCTTCGTTTAAATCATAAAAGGAACCTCTGCACTTCCATAGGTTCTGACTTAAACCTTGTGTTTTGGGTATATTATCACCCAGATGTTGAAAACCATCCTTACATCTAACAGCCCACCCAAAGTCTGTTTGTTACTATGACTGTATTTTGCTACTATATCCCTTATTTTTTTTAAGAAACATAAATGTTGGAGGTGGCCTCATTGCTTTATGTACACCAGACTAATGGCTGAAGATGTCTGTCTTTGTGGCAATTAACAACTTTGAATTGGAGTCTCTAAGTTTGACAGAGCAAAACATGATAAACGAGTCCGATGAACCCTCTTGGAGTTCTCTTCACTTTGGAAGAAATTCTGTATTAGTTTATTCCCTCGCAGTGGGGAAGGCCTGCTGGTTCACTTGTACTGCTGTAAGGGCAACACAGGGCAGATGGACACACACACTACCTGGGATTTCTCATTTTTACGTAACATTGAAAAATGAGGACACTGAAGATGAACTGCAAAAGCAGGCAAGAGTGTCTCTGGTACTTAGATCTCAGCATGACAACTCTCACACTGCAAATGTGTGGTAGAGGTGTGTCTGTTTTTCTAGTTGAACACTTTTTTAAAGCTGTTTCTGTATTTGACACATTAGTGTTCAGCCAACATTGTTACCATCCATTTTACTTTGCTTTCATTATCGTTTTTAATTTAATATATTTGAGTCTAAGTCTACATAGACTGTGTTGCAATAACTAGAATGATACGCTTTTATTTAGAATTAATTTCTTAACAGAATTTAATCAAAGATGCAGAATGGCTGTTAAGTTAAGGGACCATTAAATGTGATTTTAAGGTTCTGTTTACTATTATGGATGTAATCCTTATAGTAAATTTAATTTTGTAAAGTAGTGTATAATATTGTAATATTAAATCTTTGTTTTCTGAACTCAAACATTTGATCTTCAGTATGAAGTTATAAATCTTTCCCCTTCTGAATTTGAGACAGGATTTACTTGTCCTCCTTTTTACAGTTTGTAATTTTCACTGTTTTATTCCTGTAAAAAGTCATTTGTAACACATGCAAATGCTTATTTTATCTGTGCTAATTTATCAGATTTGGCTACTCAATAAAATTAATTGAAAGAACTCATGCAAGTCCATCACTCCTTTCTTACAAATAAAAATAGAGTAATGTATTTGATTAATTGAGATAAATACCATATATCAATCAACAAGTTGGTCTCAGGAGCCAGCTGACAGTGAGGGTTGGAATTTAGCCTTCAGCTGCATTCCAAGATGGTAATCAATTTTCTTGTAGGTGATCCTGTATTTTCATTTAACATCCCATTCTTTCAGCACCTTTTTGTAAAAGTCATGTCCATTGTACGCTTGCCAATTTTTTTGTGGGCTGTTGTCACTGCTGCTTCTGGTTCATCGTGGATGAGTTAATGCATGAGCTTGGTAGTCAGATCTCTGTATTTAACTGGTTTTGAATACAGAATTCTGTAATACATTTTGTTGAAATGTTAATTGGACTTGCCAGCACTGGGTTTTTTTCCCCAATACGCATCCCACTGTCCCGCTGCTGCTGCGCTCCACCACTGCAGCTGTGGCTCTGGGCTTCAGAACCCCAAGTGTGGGATCTCCTGTTCCTGATGGAAGTGCCTGGGGCGGTAAGGAGCTAAGTTGTTTTGTGTTGAGGATGTGGAGGGCAGTTATGTGAAGTACTGATGGAAATGATCCCTGTCCCTGCTACTTTGGTTTGGCTCTTTGGTGCTGTCACCCAGTGGTTGGCCATGGCAGTGTTCAGCTAAAGGAAGAATTAATGTGGTACAGTTTTATCACCTGTCACACAGGGAGAGGTGTGATGGACTTTTAGTGTGCATAAACATGCATATTATTCGTCTTGCTAGAAAGAACTGAATACACTCCCAGTCCTATAACGTCACAGCAGTTCTGGAATCCTGGAGCGGTCCTTGTGTGTTGGATTCTGCTCAGTGTGCGCAGTCAGTCCGCAGCGGTGCAGTGGCAGACTGGGGCGCTGCCCTATGTGAGGTGCACAGTCCCTGTGTGAGCCGAGGGTGTCACTGCGTGTGCTGCACACACTCTCCCTGTGTGAGCTGAGGGTGTCACTGGGCGTGCTGCACACACTCCCCCTGTGTGAGCCGAGGGTGTCACTGTGTGTGCTGCACAGCCCCTGCCCTGTCATCCCCCTTACCCCAGCGCCGCCATCGCCCCTTCCGCCCCCACGCCGCTGTGACGTCACCTCCGAGTCCATGCCCGCCATCTTTAGAGCGGGCGCCGCGCCGTTCGAGAGCGTCGAGAGCGAGACGCTCTCCCGGAG
>VXAY01007106.1:411929-432532 GCA_013399855.1 Oxyruncus cristatus | reverse complement strand
CCGGGGCCGCGGCGCTCCGGGACGGGGCTGAGGGGCCGCGGGGCCGGCGCTGGGTGGGCCACAGTTGCCCCGACCCCCCCCATTGCCCCGCGGCCTTCGCGGGCTTGCTCTAAAGCGGCGTAATTCGCCACGTAGCGGTTCGAACGTGGGTTAGACTTTTTCCTTGTGGCTCTAGAGTTTCTGCAGGGTCACGCATGTTTTGCCCGCTCGCAGCCGGTGTAAACACCCGGTTGCCGCTGTTACGGCCCGGCACTAATGTGGCCGTGTGCTCCGGCTGATCTGGAGCTGCTCCCATCGCTCAGGCTTTGCACCGACCCCGCAATGTGCCGGTGCTGTCGGGCACATTCTCTGTTTCCCAGTTTGATCAAACCATCGGATTTTAACACTAGAGCTGCCACAGCAGCCCCCACTCGCGGTTGTAAGTGCCCTGCCACAGCCCCCAGACCCATAGCGGGGGTTTACACCGGCAGAGGCAAATGTGTTGAAACTTAACAACCAGCTTGGGCTCAAATTAGTGACTCAGTGCAGAGCTGGGTGCTCCCAGAGATCCATCTAATTAGCTCCAAACGAGCTGGGGCGGTGGTGGGTGGGACAGGACACCGTTACTAATGTTTAGAAATTTTAAAAGTTTGAGAAATTAAGAGAAATAATTTTTTTTTTTTGCTTGTTCACCTAAATATGACCAATATCGTTTAAGTGCAAATGGGTTTTGTGCTGACATTCATCTCTGTGAATTTGTGTCTCAGGCATTATCGGAAGCGCTCCGCGTCCCGTGGGCGCTCCGGGAGCCGCTCCAGGAGTCGTTCTCCATCAGACAAAAGGGGCAAACGTGAGGACAGGCGCTCCAGGAGCAGGGATCGGGATCGCAGGCGGGAGAGGTCCCGCAGCAGGGACAAGAGAAGGTCCCGGTCACGGGACAGAAAGCGCCAAAGGTAGGCCATGAGTTCCAGTCAGAGTGGATCAAAGTGCCTGTCAGCTGGATGGTGATGTTCTTCCCTCTCATTAGTCACTTTGCTGATGTTTGTATAGATTTCACTGTGCTCAAGGCTTTTTGCTTATTCAATCCTTTCTACCAGCTGGGGCTGGAGTTTGTAAGTTCTTAGTGCTCTTGATGATCGGTGGATTCCTTTTACAGCCTGTTCCTCAGTAGCAGACTAAAGTTACACTATGATCACAGGGTAAATAAATACAATTTTGTTCCGTGTCAGACGCTCAAGGAGCAGAGAAAGGGAACGGAGCCGAGAGAGAAGACGGTCCCGGAGCCGGGAGAGGAGACGCTCGAGGAGCAGGAGTAGAGGGAGACGGTCTCGATCCTCCAGTCCAAGCAAGAACAGGAAAACAGAGAACAGGTATTCTTGTATTCTTGAATTCAGAAACGTGTGAAAACCGCAGGTTATGTTCTTTTCAGTGTATCTTAATGGAGTCTTCAGACATAATTGCAAGCAGTGTTATAATTGTGCTCTACTGTAAAATGAGCGTGGGAAGTCTGTAAGTGGTAACAGTGCCAAAGCACATGAACAGCAATGAATTTCTACATTTCTGGTAGTTAGAGGAAATAATTCCATGACATGGAAAGATTGTGTGGGAAGCAGTTTGTTCTGTGAGGTGTTTGGAAACATAAACCTATACAGGTTGTTCATAATTCTGTTTCTGTCCAGCACATGTGTATCCTCCCCCTGAGAAAAGCTGTAATTTTCTAAGAGACCTCTGATCTTACCTTTCAGATCAAGATCTAAAGAAAAGACAGAAGGAGTAGAAGCTTCCAAAGAAAAGAAAAAAGACAAAGATGACAAGGAAGAAGAGAAGGATAAAGATGCTACTACAAATGCCGTGGCCACTGAGGTAGGGGCTTTTAACACTTATAAGTTTAAAAGATAAAGCATTTGAATCAGGGAGTTTGTGGATGTCCAGTCTTCTGCGGCATGCTCATGCAATAGTTCTGTTTGTTTGAAGAAGTGTAGACTAAAGTCAGTGGCCATTAATTTTCACTGTTTGGTTGGCTTTTATCATAGAATTTTGATCAGAACAAACTTGAAGAGGAAATGAGAAAGCGAAAGGAAAGAGTGGAGAAATGGAGGGAAGAACAACGCAAGAAGGCAATGGAAAACATAGGAGAGCTGAAAAAAGAAATTGAAGAGATGAAGCAGGGGAAAAAATGGAGTTTAGAAGATGATGATGGTATTTTAACCTTTTCGATATAACAGAACACTTTTATTCCTAATAATATTTTTATTACATTGTCTTTAAAGCATTACATTACTCTTCAGAATGTAAACTATAAAATAACAAAGCCTAAATACGGTCATGGCTTCAAATGGTTTAAGATACATTTTTGATTAAACAACTGGAGAGATTTGTATGAGGAAAAACTAGATAGTAATAACACTGAACTGTAACTATTTGGGTAGACGAATAATTTGGCACATGTGAGCACTTTTGTGTTTCCCTGTCTTTTATCCTCATCTTTCTTGCTCGTATCAGATGACGAAGAGGAAACTGCAGAAGGAGAAAAAGAAGGCAATGAGGTTGAAGATGAGGAGTTAGATCCTTTGGATGCTTATATGGAAGAAGTAAAAGAAGAGGTCAAGAAGTTCAATATGAGAAGTGTGAAAGGTGGAGGTGGGAGTGAAAAGGTAAAATCACCAGCTGAGATTTCTAACTTTTAAAAGATAAAGATAACTTTGTGTTTTAACAGCAAAATTGGATTGGAAAAAATGGGGGGAAATGCAAAAAAAGCATGAAGTTAGATGTACTTAAAGCCTGTTTGCCTTAAATTTAATTTCCTGATGTTTTTATGAAGCTGTTTTCTCAAGCATTATTCTGCTAAAATTTGACTGAGTAAAGTGGAAAAAAAGCTCAGCATAATGCCTTCAGAAGTACAAATATTCTGTATATTTTATCGAATATGTTTTTTGTTTTATATAAAATGCAGTAATTTTCTTAACTGTTTTGTAGAAGTCTGGACCAACTGTTACCAAGGTGGTAACCGTGGTGACAACCAAAAAGGCAGCTGCAGAGTCAGAAAAGAAGAAAGGGGAGCTTATGGAGAATGACCAAGATGCAATGGAGGTAATGGAAATGTCTTGTATTTCTACTGTGGAAACAGAACGTGCCTCTTCTTGACTTCCTGGGGTTGTGTGTGGGCCTGAAGGGTTGTTAAGGGTGTGGGCACGTGGCTGTGTAACATGGTAAGGAGTACCTGTTGTTTCTGAGTAAAGTTCCTGTGTAAGTGAAAACCCTTTCCTTCATACTGATGTACACGCAAACGGTGATCTCCACAGTATTCCTCAGAGGAGGAGGAGGTTGATCTTCAGACTGCCCTGACTGGCTATCAGACCAAGCAGAGAAAGCTGCTAGAACCAGTGGATCATGGGAAGATAGAATATGAACCTTTCAGGAAAAACTTCTACGTTGAAGTACCAGAACTGGCGAAAATGACTCAAGAAGGTAAAGACAAATACAACCAGCACACCTCGGGTACTGTTAACGAAAAGAATGGTGGATTTCAAAGGAGCAGCAGATGGGTTTGGAATATAAAGAACATTGGAATATAAAGAACATTTGAACATTTGAATTGAAACATTATAAGAACTTGGTTTAGAAAAATGTTGAATCAGTTGCATCACTGTTGTTGATAACTTTTTTATTGATGAAGCTTTGGCTGGAGGAAAATTTACCTGAGTCCTTTCCACCTACCTCCTGTATTTACATGTAACAAGCAAAAAACTGTTTTTCTGGTGGTGATAAAATCAGTATTTCATGTTAACGGACAAAGCAGGAATTTTTTAATCAAGATAGTAGAGAAGTGTCAAGTTTGACTCTGTTGTAATGCAAACTCTATTTCAGAGGTGAATGTGTACAGGCTGGAGTTGGAGGGAATTACAGTCAAGGGAAAAGGCTGCCCCAAACCAATAAAAACCTGGGTACAATGTGGTATTTCCATGAAGATTCTCACTGCCCTTAAAAAGTAAGCAAGCATTTTATGAACTATATCATGCTTGATTTTGTTCATTGTGTTCTACATTCATGAGAAAAACCCTTTTTCTTTGTTGCATAGTGCCGCATGTCCATGTTTGTAGATGTTACATATATACTCATCAGAGTGTTTATCACTCAGTGTTGAGTTGTTATTAACTATTCTCTGCCATTTGTATCATGGTTTTGCTGCTCATTTTAATCTATTTTTTGAATGGCTCTGATATGTGCATATATTATATGTAAATATGAATATGCAAAAAAATGTTGCATGACTTGGTGGTTCACATCTGTCAAATCCTATTTTGTTCTTCAAATATCTTTTTTTTTCCCCTTTCTTTAAGACATGGCTATGAAAAGCCCACTCCCATTCAGACCCAGGCTATCCCAGCAATCATGAACGGACGGGATTTGATTGGCATTGCTAAAACAGGAAGTGGAAAAACCATTGCGTTCCTGTTGCCCATGTTCAGGCACATTATGGATCAGAGAGCATTAGAAGAAGGAGAAGGTCCCATAGGTACAAAGATTTTATTTTCAAAGTCTCTGTTTAAATGAATACAGCCTCAAGTATATGCTTTAGATGGTCTTCAGTTCTTCTGTTGGTTATAGGGAGAAGTGCTTACTACTGTCCATTAGTTAGTGTCTTTTTTTTTAGTTGATGCTGTCTAATGTTGTTTCAAGAGCACTCCCGTGTCCGTGTATTTCTGTGGGGTCTTACTTTGATTTTGGCACTTGACCAGATTTCCCCCCCATTCTCTTATTGTCTCAATTATCTTTTTCTTGAAATGACATTCTTAAAAATAGGAAGTAAATTGCTGTAAACATCATAGCAAAATATGAATTTTTATTATGTAAATTACAACAGCACCTGCATTCCAGTGTATGATGAAAGGGCTTTGCTTTTCAGCTGTCATTATGACACCTACTCGTGAGCTGGCTTTGCAGATTACCAAGGAGTGCAAGAAGTTCTCAAAGACACTTGGGCTTCGAGTTGTCTGTGTTTAT
Organism: Oxyruncus cristatus; assembly: GCA_013399855.1. Classification (NCBI taxonomy): domain Eukaryota; kingdom Metazoa; phylum Chordata; class Aves; order Passeriformes; family Cotingidae; genus Oxyruncus; species Oxyruncus cristatus. The sequence continues at coordinate 427,549 of VXAY01007106.1, read as the reverse complement.
GGAGGAACAGGAATCAGTGAACAGGTACACAAAACACATACCTTCCTTGTCGAAGAATTCTTCGACTTTATTAGTCCATGCTACTTTTGCAGTGAATTTAGTTCCTTTCTCTCTCCCATAAATCCAGGACGTTTGCAGCCTTCATTATGGACTTTCTTTGTGACAGTGGTAGTAATGCAAAAGTTTAAGCATTTTCAAGCAACTTAGCCTTAAACATTCTGAGTTTGAAAATTCTAAGATCTGATCCTTAAAAGTTTTAGACTGGTCCTTTTCATGTATATATTGAGCATGGCAGCAGTTAAACAGTTAGTGGGATGGGATAGTTTGAAAGTGAAGCTGTATTTTTGAGAGTTCCCCTCAAGATAACGAAAGCCAGAAAATGGTAATGCTGGTTTATTGCATTATCAAATACTGCATGTTAGAGTAATTTAGATATTAATGTCAAGGGTTTCCACACCCCCACCCCAGCCACCTGCTGATGGAGACAAGAGGAGAGTCCATCTGTGATGGATCACTTGTCCCTGCTAGAACACATGACATTTCTTACAGGATCTTAACTGTACAGAATTCATATCCCCATTATAACTCCTTCAGGTGGTAACTTAGGTTGTCAGAGGTGACTCTTCTGGGAAGCCAAGTTTTCCAAAGACTTGAAGAAATTGCTGAGTGAAATCTTTACATAATTCCAATTGGTAGAACCGCTGTATTACAGTGTTAGTTGTTTTCTTTTTTTACAAGGTGATACGTTTTAAAAAACAAATCACAAAGCAAAAAAATTAATAATAGTTTGTTTACTGTGTTTTAAAATCAGATAGCTGAACTCAAAAGAGGTGCTGAAATTATTGTTTGCACACCTGGACGAATGATTGACATGTTAGCAGCTAACAATGGTGAGTAGAAAACCTTTTCCTATGGAGAATTTTTTGTATTTGTTGTGTAATTCTAACAAATTCAAAAGATCATATATTTTGATAAATGGTCTTATGGAATTTTCTTATATCTCTTCAGGCTGCACTATCTACCTATTGAGAATATGTAGCAGTAATAATAGGCTTAAGCATATATTGGTTTGACTCTTTGGGAGGACAGGAAATACCACATTCTTGGCGAGTTTCTGAGAATGTTTATCATTGCTAAACTTAAAATGTGCTGGTCCAAATTTTTTAACTCCGAGTCCCTTAGGTAAAGGTTATATATCAGTTGGTTATTTTGTCTGCCCGTTGATCTGTTACTGTGTTAGTGTAGCTCAGCAGTTTCCCACTTTTACATAAGAGCATCTGACTCTGCCTTTATCTGTTGGTTTTAAAAAACAGAGAAGCCCTCCCTAAATACCTGCTCAAAAGTAAGAGAACTGACCTTATATCAGTTATTCAGATTTATTAAACTGAGCCACTGCAGCTTTAAGAGGTTTTGTCCTAGTGTAACCATTGCATGCTTATTAGATAAAGTTTTATTATTAAATTATTCCACATCAAAACCTCTACTAAACTGTTGACATTATTTAACTTCTGTGGAAAAAGTACCTTCAAGACATATAGAACTGGGCTTCCAAGACTTAAATCGTCAAAGGTAGGTACATTAATGCTGTTCCCAAGTAATTTTACCAAGTTATTATTTGGGGATGAAAGTTTAAGATGTTAAATAGATACGTAGATTTTAAGAAATATTTATTTTGTTCCCTAAGTATGAATTCCGTATCCTAAAAAAACGCAGCGCTAGATGTCTTTAAAATAATTTGAGGATTCAGCTACAATTTGCTGAAAGCTGAGAGGACCAAATTCTACTGTAGTTTGATAGGCACAGGTCTGAGTGATAGTTGTAGAAAATGTGACAAATCTGTTCCATTCTGAGAGCATTTGACGGTGTCACTCCACAGTTGTGTGGAACTGAATGCCTTTATATCATTTGAGAGTAGGATTCTTAAATCCTTGAGTTAAATCCTTCTCGTGAAAGGGAATCTCTTAGCTGTTTCTTTGGGAAGGGTGCTAATTATCCTGTCCATCATAATTTCAAAATGTTCACAGATCCGCAACTTACTTGTATTTCCGGCTGTCCCAGAGTTTGGGGTGGTTCTTGATTTTAAATTCCATAGTGTTGCTGGGTAGGGTTTACTCTTTATATATTCATTTTGAAAGAACTGCTTACTCTGTTTTGTGCTTATTATTAGCAGTGATCTAGAACTAGTATGCTTATCCTCAAATAGTTACTCCTAGCTCCAAGGAAGCATTACAGATTGTGTATAAAGGAGTTTTCTGAGGCTGCAGCAGTTAGCACTGGGCTTTGCCTTCCACACATGCGCTGTAATCTCTAATATGTTCTTTTCTAGGTGCCGCTGTCAGATACTGGCTGATGTGGCTCCTTGCTTCAGCTCAGTCTTAGTTTTATGATGTGTTTTGGCGAGGGCAGTTTTCTGAATTTTACAGGTTCTTCTGGCCCTATGATGGTATGCAAGAGAAGAGTTTGACAAAATGAAAGGGCCTTGTGCATACTTACACATTTCCCAGAATGTATGTGTGATTAAAGTGTGAACATTAAAATTCACATTTAGTGAATTTTTTAAAAAATTAATTAATGTCTGTGTTAGAAGATAGTGAGACTATGTAACAATTAAAAAAAGTATTCCTGAGGGAAACTAGATTTCCATTTGATTTTGTTTCCCATGTGTTTTTTCCTCTCCTTTCACAGGTCGGGTGACAAACCTCCGTAGAGTCACGTACGTTGTACTTGATGAAGCAGACAGAATGTTTGACATGGGCTTTGAGCCTCAGGTAACTCATGACATGAATGATGTTGCCACAAGATGCTGTTTTCCACTTCCAGGATTTTGCAGTGCTGCATTATTTCTTACACTGCCAGTGGGTGTTCAAAAAGATGTGCTGCATGTGGGCAGCAGTTTAAACTGACTCTAATATTTCTGTTATCCTCACATCTGTTATCCCATTCCTGTAACGTCACATATTATCCTCACATCTGGAAGGTGTCCCTGCCCATGGCAAGGGGTTGGAACAGGATGATCCCTTCCAACCCAAACTGTTCTGTGATTCTATGTTTTGCTTTCAATAAGTTCTTGTATAGCTTAGATTTTTCTCTAATAAACAGGTTTTTTACATCTACGTTTCTGATATGTGTGGCTGTGTTGTAGCCCTGTGTAATCCCTTGATACAGGTGTTGTGTTAGCACTTATGAAGTCTTTGGTGCCTGTTGGCAGTGTCGTGCAAGAGACAGGAACAAAATGTTGGAAATGCTGGTGACAAATCACTTGCTGGGAGCTTTGGACGTCCTGGACTCTTTCAGTTGCCGTAGGCTGCCTTGTTCTCCAAAACTAGGAACGTTACTTGACTTCTCTCTTGAGCTGTAGGATTTCTGCTGCATTTCCTAAGATTCCTGGACCACAGCTGGGCTGTGGTCAGGTTGTGTATTGCCACCCAACTTCCTCTTGAACCCAGCAGGTTTTGCCTGTCTTCCAATGCCAGCAGCTCGGTCCCAAGAGGAAATCTGTGAAGACTGTTTTGTAGTCTGTGTAGTGCAGATACCACCTAACCTTGAAGCTGAGAGCTGTGGGTGTGTGCAGTTGGATTCCAGCGCTTGGATGCTAACAGGGAATGTTCTCCTCACACAGGTTATGCGCATTGTAGACAACGTCAGGCCTGACCGTCAGACTGTCATGTTCTCTGCTACTTTTCCCAGAGCTATGGAGGCACTGGCTCGGAGGATCCTCAGTAAACCCATTGAGGTGCAGGTTGGGGGCAGGAGTGTTGTGTGTTCCGATGTGGAGCAGCACGTGGTGAGTATCACGCACCTGCCTCGCTTGTCTTCTTGTTTGCTTGCAAAAGATTGTTCCCAGCAATACTGAACATAAACCAATGTACCCCCAGGGCTTTCATTTTATAAAGTTTAGTGATCTCATTAAACATGAACTTGGGATAAGTTAACACCCTAAACTGCAATTACAGTGTGATCACTTTTTTGGGGAACTTGGTTTATATAGCCTTAAACAGCAGTTTTACCACTAACTGTGGAAACAGCCTGAAAAGGTCATCTCCTGTTCTGGTTTTTCTTTCTGTGCACCCTGAATGTGTTTAATGACTCCAGATACAGTTTATACTCGTTCTACTTTGCTTTTGTATTTCTTTTTCCAGATTGTCATAGAAGAGGAGAACAAGTTTCTGAAGTTACTGGAGCTGCTGGGACACTATCAGGAGAAAGGCTCTGTTATCATATTCGTAGATAAACAAGAACACGCTGATGGGTTGTTGAAAGATTTAATGAGAGCCTCTTACCCTTGCTTGTCTCTTCATGGAGGTAATCTGCAGATTTAAGGATTTGTATTTGCCGCTCCAAACAAGACTGTTGGTATTCAGTCATCAAAAATGACTTAGGTCCTGGGTAATACCAATTGCTGTTTCTTCCTAAGCAGGTTTTGCTGTGTAATTGGGGAGGATAATTGTCTCTTAATTTGAAAGAGACTTGATAACATTTCTGTAATTACAATTCATTGCTCCCTGTGAGATGCCATCAGATGCCAAATGTTGTGTCTGTGCAACAGGACTATTGCTGAGAGTTAACACCTCTCAGGGAATATTGCTGAATGCCACTGGGGAGTATTATATGAAATTTTTATTTGAGATTCACAGTAATAGCAGCTGTTGTTGTGCTATCAAGTAGTAATACAACAGAAGTAGCAAGAGGAGAAAAATCTCATGAGAATATTTTCTATCCCAGAGTATTTTAAAACTTTCTATGTATAATGATCTGAAGAAGCACAATAACAGTAAGTACAAAGAGGGAAAAATATTCTCGTTCTTCTGAGGTTTCTGTTGCTTTTAGAGACCAAAGCCTCCAGATGAGATATTCTAGGTAATAGAGATTTATTATTCTGGCTTTTGCATTTGCCTGTAAAAGTGTGAGTGTATTGAAATTGTATTTGCTTAGGCTTTTGGCTGTTTGCCTTTGGAGGGTGTTTTGACCTGTGTATAAATTCTTTTGGCTTAAAGCAGAACTTTATAATCAGCTGATTTGTCTGGTTTCTTGCAGGTATTGATCAGTATGACAGGGACAGCATCATCAATGACTTCAAGAATGGAACCTGCAAACTTCTGGTGGCCACATCTGTGGCAGCAAGAGGTCTGGATGTTAAACAGTTGATGCTGGTGGTCAACTACAGCTGCCCCAACCACTATGAGGATTATGTGCACCGAGCAGGCCGCACTGGACGGGCTGGCAACAAAGTAGGTATAACAGTGGTCTGCTCTGGTTAGTACTGGCATTTTTCCCTTCTTTATTGCTTGATCAAGTTGTTCCCATAGGATAGTTACTAGTGGAAAGAGTGCTTTCCTTTAATTGTATTCTGAATTTTAGCACTATGAAAGTTGGAACTTACATGTTCTGATGTATGAGTGTTCTTTTAAATCCCATTTGTGGCTGAAACTTTGGGGGTTTTTCACTGTTGGAAATGTGCCCTCCTAAATTGAAAAGATTTTCATTTTTCAGACTTTTAACCGTGACAAAATTGATTGAAAGGAAAGATTTCAGCATCTGCCATCTTTGGGTGGTTACCTCTGTATCAGCTCCCTGGGAAATCACATTTTTCATTCTACATTTCCACTAAAAAAAGTTACTGCTGACTGTCATGGTTACTTTCACTGACCAGAACAACAGCATCTGTGCAAGGGTGTGTCAATAAATTTAGAGATAAAGTGTCTTTAGAGCTTTTTTTTTAATTGTCTTTTAAATCAATGTTGACCAGGGGTATGCATACACATTCATTACTGAGGATCAGGCACGATACGCTGGTGATATCATTAAAGCTTTGGAATTGTCCGGAAATCCAATTCCTACTGATCTGGAGAAGCTCTGGGCTGACTTCAAAGACCAGCAGAAGGCTGTGAGTAATTCCTTATTCTGCAGTGAGGGGGCTTTGGTCTGGGTTTAGTGGGTGTTTTATGCACGTGGGTCCAGTTGACCAGGGTACAAACATGGGTCATCTCTCTGGCTTCACTGTGTGCTTAGCTAAGTGTGTGTCTTCGAGATTGGGATCTTGAGTATCATTTACAGAACTGAGAATTTAAATTTGTCACCTGGTACATGATACAGAAACACCTGCAGTATAAGGGGCACTTTGGCTCCTATAGATTTCACGGGCAAGGTAATGAAGCTCTTCCACAGAAATTTGTATGATTATTTCTAGAGCTCTTGCCCCATCAGAGGATCTTGCCCATGATGAGAAGAGGGACTTTGGAGTTTTTCTGATTTAAAAACTGGAGGGTTTTTTTTTACTGCATTTGAAAAACATTTAAAATGTATATTTACAGAAAATCCTAATAGGGTATTGTCTCTGTCTGCTGAATTGACATAGTTTTTTATTACACTTCAGTGTAAAACGCAGTTTTTAAATTTGAAGAGCTTTTTGAATGTCTTAGGATTGGATTTTTAAAAAGCTTCAAAATTATTTGTATAATCTTACGACTATCAGAATTGGGATTTTTACCTTGTGAGTATGAAAATACATGTTTTTGTTTTCAGGAGGGAAAGTTGATCAAAAAAAGCAGTGGATTCTCTGGCAAAGGCTTTAAATTTGATGAAACAGAACAAGCTTTGGCTAATGAAAGAAAGAAGCTACAAAAAGCAGCTCTTGGCTTGCAAGATTCAGATGATGAAGATACAGCTGTTGATGTAAGCACCTGGAAATAGGATTTAAGTTGCTTAAGGATTTTCAATACATTTGATTTTTTTCCCCCAGTAGATTACAGAAACACATTTTGTTACTGTGTGACCTGTGTTATCAACTTACTTTGTTAAATTCCATGGGTAGATATGTGTGTATTCTTCGATTATAAAGAGAGAGAGCTATGAAGATCAAGATCTTCGAAGTCTCTTTCCAGCTTTCTGGTGTTTTACTGTGTATAGTTATTTAAATGACAAAGTATTTTATTTGTAGTGTTAATCTTGCAAAAATGAAATAGAACAATTGTCCTCAATTCCAGACGTTTTTTTTCTGTGCAGTGTTTTAAAGACATTCATGATAGTCTTTTCTGTTTCTAAATCTTCTTAGATTCCTTTCTTAATGTTTGGTGGACTCTTTTTTGTGACCTTGCAAGTAAACACTGTGTTCAGACTTTTTCCTGATTATTAGATCATCTGTTCCTGTTTTTGAGTTGTAGTTTTGAGAGGCTTCTGCCATTTATACAAGAATAGTATCTTTAAAAGCATGTTAACTAAATGCCCCTTAATGTTTTCTTTCTTTAGGATGGTAAGATTGTATAGTGGTAAATGCAGTGACCTAATAGTTGTTATGTTCTTTAGATTGATGAACAAATTGAAAGCATGTTCAATTCAAAGAAAAGAGTAAAAGACATGGCAGCACCAGGAACATCAAATGCTCCTACACCATCGGCTGGGAATGCAGAAAAATTGGAAATTGCTAAGAGATTGGCTTTGAGAATCAATGCCCAGAAGAATCTTGGAGCAGAGGCACAAGTAATGGTCCCCTTCCACTTCAAGGTCAGGCTCTTTACAGACCGTTTGTTTTTTTTTTTCTTTTTTTAATAAAGGTTGTTCAGTTCTTTATTCTGTGGCTGCCATCTTATTTAGTGTGTCTGCACACTGGTAACACTGCTTTATTTATCTCATTTGTGCTGGGCTAACTCACTTACAGGATTTGTAAGTGAGCTGATATGATGATAAGACTTGATACAGAGCTGTAAAAGCTTTGTCTGCCCGGGCAAAGAGTTAGTTCATTACTGATAACACCACACAGTTGGGTGTGTCAGCTTTGACAGAGTTGCAGGCCATCTTTCTCTGCTGCAGCCTGTGAAATACAATATTTAGATTGGGGTTAATGTGTTCTGGAATGTCCAAAGATATTTTAAGCTGAAGATACAAAGGATTTGTAAAATCTTTTCTATGGAGGCGTGAGGGGAGTTGTTTAGAGGAAAGAAAGAACAGGAGGAGTCTGGAGAGTGTATTTGTTATGTAGACAATTATATCACATAGAGATCTTTAATGAAACCCTTGCTGGTTCATATAGGATTTTTTTGGGCTACCTTGTTCTCAACATGCACCTGTGTTTTTACAGGATGTGATGCAGCAGGCTACAAATGCTATCCTGAGAGGAGGCACAATTCAAGCTCCTACTGTGTCTGCCAAGACCATTGCAGAGCAACTGGCTGAAAAAATCAATGCCAAGCTCAATTATGTACCCATAGAGAAGCAGGAGGAAGAGAAACAGGATGGAGGACAAAATGAATCGTTTAAGAGATATGAAGAAGAATTGGAGATCAATGACTTCCCACAGGCAAGTAACCATTTTGCTGTAATCAAGTGTAAACGACCATTATTTAACAAAACCTCTCTTGGTAGCTTAAATATGGTTACACCAATAAAGTATTTTGTCTGTATTTCTGATCATACCTAATTGAAATGACTGCATTATCTGTGATTGCTTCTCAGCTTGTATATACACAGTGCTTTGGACTTATTCCAGAGAGTAACAGAAAAACAAGCACTTCAAACAAGTCTTTTCACCCTCTTTCACTGACTTCTCTTGTATCCAAGTCTCTAACACACTCTGGTATTTTTTGTAAGGGCTGTACTACTATGACTGATACAGCTCTTTGTTCTTTTTTAGTCCTTGAGTATTTTTGCCATTCAGAATATTGCTGCTCTGGTCTACCTCATCTGTTACTTGGAGGATTTATGTTTCACAGTATCAAGCACAAATTCCCTGTATTTATGTTTGAGGCTCTGCTCAGATTGGCAGAACTAAGGGGTTGCCATTTTGTGCCTTTCCCCTTGCTGATCCTCCCATATCCTTGCCTTTCAGACTGCCAGATGGAAAGTTACCTCCAAAGAAGCACTGCAGAGAATCAGTGAATATTCTGAGGCTGCTATTACAATCAGGGGAACTTACTTCCCTCCAGGCAAAGAACCCAAGGAAGGAGAACGAAAGATTTATTTGGCTATAGAAAGTACGTATTCTTTTTATAAATGTTGCCATTAAAGCTATGAGTCTGATTTTGAAATTAGACATGGAATCTGTGTAGTCAGTGTTTGGATACTGAGTTACAGACCACTGTATTTATTTTGCAGTTACTAAAAAAACACTTGTTTATCTTCTTACACTTTGTCATATGATCTGTGGGGATCACAGAGATGCTTCTCCTCACCTGCCACAGAACAACAGCAAACATGTGTGGAGTCATTTTGGAGGAGAGGGAAAGAGAAGAGTGAAAAAAAAAAAATAGAATAAGCACAAAGAGATCTGTGCCAGTGTGAAATAAGGAAGAAAATAGAATTCCATGGGTTTAGGCTGTTTAAGGTATAAGAAATTGCATCAACTACTACAACAAAAACTTCGCAAATGTCATGGTGGTTGAGTAGAATTTTTGTCAAAGGAACATCTAATCCTGTGTATTTCTGGAAAGTATCACTTATGACTGTTTTAAGTTCCTGCCTTAGAACAGAACACAGTCGAGCCGTGGCAGACTGGAGTGCAATACTGGAGTGCTCTTCAGCTGAGGATATTCAGCAGGTTTTGCTCTGCTTCTGAGAAAAGCTGGCAGTGCAGGCCTCACACACAGGAAGTGTTTGTAATACATATTTTTGTCTTCAGGTGCCAATGAACTGGCTGTACAGAAAGCAAAGGCAGAAATCACACGACTTATAAAGGAGGAGCTCATCAGATTGGTGAGTCAAATATCCAGAATGCAGAGGGCAAGTGCCTTAATTGTGCTTTTTGGGATTGACTTGTGCAAATGTTGGCAATCTCGCATACGTTCTTATTAGTGTCAGGGACTGGGACCCACAGATCTCAAAAACCCTGTTTCATTGAATAGCCTAAAAATCTGTGGCTCTGTTTAATCAGCCAGAACATGGCTGTTATCCAGCCAGCAGATGGAGATAACACATTGACAGAGCTTTTTGAATGAAGACCCCTCAAAGAGTTGGGTCCCAAGACATTTCCTAATTTCAGCACCTTCAGGCAGGGGAGAGGAGAATCATTCCCCTCGATTCAATATTTTACATGTGTTGAGAAATCTGTTTTGCTGTGGCTTTGCAGCATACCCAGCTGCTAATCTAGTGGGGGTTTATTGCAATTCATTTATCCATTTTTACTTTTAACTGTGATTATCCTCTCCTTTATTTGCAGCAAAATTCTTACCAACCAACCAACAAAGGAAGATACAAAGTTCTATGAGTATTTGGAGTTCTCTGTCTGTCAGCAGCTGGTGCGTGAAACTTTGTGGCTTCTGTTGTTTCTGCTGTTTACATTGCTTATTGTAAATTAAGAATTTCTTTTTTTTTTTATTTTGTCCTGCGGACGTTTTTTAACATGAATTTGATCCTTGCTGAAACATCTTAATTCTCTCCACTAAAGTTACCAGTCTTAAAGCAGAGCAGTTTGGGTGGAACGTGATTTAAAAGTGCATTTTATATACTTTTCATCAGAAGGAGTACAGATTTTAATTTTTATGACAGACAGTGTACTGTTAAGTAAATTAAACGACATTGGGATTTGTGTTGGGAATCGTTAGAATGTACCTGCTTCATTTTGTTGGGATGGTTCACGCCATATCAATTTATACTGGAAAAATGATAAAACACCAAAATAAAGGCAGGATTTCTCTCCTGATCCATAGATCTCTCTGGCTGGTTCCACACACATTACTTCCCTGTACCAATGTCCCCCTAAGGTCAGAGAGTCTTGCAATGATCAGAGTAAAGAATCTTATACTTGAGGTCTTGTTTTAAGATCTTATCCCTCTCATGTCCCATTTTGTCTTTCTCATGCATAATAAAATAACTCTCTGGGTTTTTTGTAAAGTGAAATGTTTTGTAGTATGACAGTAGTTTTCCTGGTTTTTTTCTAAACATGAGAATTTCAGGATTTGGTTTCTTTTTTCCTCCTTCTGTGACATAAGAATGAAAGCCTGATTAAGTTTAAAAAGGAATTTGCAGGAAAAAGAGAGAAACCTCTTTTTTAATGAAATACAACTTTGTCACTCTTTTATAGTGTTCTTATATATACATTTAATGTGATTATTCCCCTGGGATTGTCGTCTTTATTGCTGTTAGGACATGGCTTTAAGTAAAAATGAATAATGATATTTATGAATGAATTCCACAGATATTGACTATCGTTACAGTCAATAAGCTACTGGGACAGGCAGGACCTTTCTTTTTGAGGTCTCATCCCCATAAGGATTAGCATTTGTGATGGACAGTGCTTCAGTAGCAATTTGAATTGTCTCATCTAGCAGCTGCAAGACTTTCAAGATGATGACTTTCGAAAGGACTTTTGTAGAAAGCTTTTCTTAACTGACACGTCGAGAAGAGATCTGTCATTTTAAACCAGCTGTGTATATACTGCTTTAACCCCGGTGAAGACAAATCACACGATCTGCATCGTGGCTGTATAAATTGACAGCTCCTCTTTCCAGACTTCAGGTAATTCAAGTGACTCTTTCTGCCTGCATACAACTGTCTGTTCCCCTGTCCGTGTACCTTATTTGCAATATAGGAAAGGAAAGGAATGATCACACCAGCTTTGCAGTCTGCATTTAGGGTGAGAACACCCCTAAAGTGTACTTGCCAATGTTAATACATGGAATAGAGCAAGAGGAGCAGCACACACAGCAACACTTCTTAAAACTTAAAATAGAAAGCTCAAACTAAAGCCCTGTGATGCCCTTTAAATACATCAGGTTTCCTTCCCTTAAGAACTGGGGTGTGATGTGTTTCATACCACTTGGTCTTTGAATTGTGCAGCTTTTAGACAGTGTCCCTTCCCAGAAGAGCGACAGATTTTGGTGTATTTAATGAAGAACATTTGCAAGTTTGGACGGCCTGACACGTCTTTAAAAACCTTGTTTCAAGATGTTCATACATATATTGGTATCTCCTAAAAAAGGCATGGTGGAGACGTTTTTCTTGGATTTCAGAGATGCAACAATGTATAATCTTTAACTTCCTGGGGTTTTTAAATGCAATGTCAATATTCTTACGTTTTTTAAATTCCAGCAAAAATAAAAAATAATTTCAATGTATGTTTTTCAGAAACTGTCTTTCTGAATAGCTCCTCTGTTTTCTGCACTTGCACTGCTTGTGTGTTTTTTCCTCTGACAGTTAAACTCAGACTGTTTGGAGTAGGGTGATGTGAACAGCAGTTTGTGCTTTTGTTTTTCTGCTGGAAATGGGACCAAGCTCACACTCAGTTACAAACATCACAGTGAAGGTCTTTGGATACATGAAAGCAGGAGCAAAATGCATATAAGCCAGAGGAAAAGAAACTCTTGAAAAGTACACAGGGAAAAAATAGTGGAAACAAGATGAGAATAGAAGTTTGGAGGAGATACAGTGAAGTGATGACAAATGCTATATTTAGTTCTTCACAAGTGTATCCATGGTTATAGACAAGATCTTTGAAAACATCACAGTTTGGCAGCCCTCCAGGGAATCTGCCCTGCTTGGATTCCTGTTGCCAGTTGTTGGAAGAGCACAGGGATGCCGTATTTTTGGGTTTTTTTTTTCTTTTCAAGTATGCATAAGCAAAGCTTGTTCTGTCACCTGCCCCAGGTGCCCTGCTGCTAGCTTTCAAGGTTGCTTTATGCTTTCAGTGTGTGAGTAAACAGTAGTGTTTTGGGTGGATAAGTGATACAGGTGTTTGGTACTGGGTCCTGAGCTGCATGTCACAGTAGTGTGGTGCTGTCATCGTGCAGCAGGTCCCCGCCAGTGAGAGGAGGGAGAGCAAGACCCCTGATCACACCCTGGCTGGCTCCTTCGTCCTCCCTGCAAGTGGCCCACGGGGGATGCACACAGCAGTAATCCCCACCACACTGTGAAGGGTTAATTCCCTAGCCAGGAAAACAGGAGAGACTAAATCCAGTGGTTTGCGTGGGGGAAAAAATCCACAGCAAGATAAAAAGTGCATGCAATTGCAATTCAGAATTTTATACTCCTGAACTACCTGGTACGTTGTTGCCACCCTTTGTGGTAGCTCATGTTCCATAGCTTTTCCCTGTGCTGGCTGTCGGAGGTTTTACTTGTACAATTAAAGCAGTGCAATCTATTTAAATGTGCATTTGGCTGCTAATTGAATAAAAGATTCAGAGGCTCAAAGTGCCATCTGTAGGGGCTTTTCTTCCTCAAGTCTTCCAAGTGGAAGACAGAAAAAAATAAGGATCTTTTTAAGCATAGTTTCGCTGAAATTCTGCAGTTGTAACAGCCGAATATAAAATAAACACCAAAGGCTGGATTTGGGATCTTCCTAAAATAAGAAAAAGAATGCTGGAGTCGAGGGAGCACTGTGGTATTTCAGTCCTTCAGGCTTGTGTACAGTTGTAAGGAGTGGTGGTTACTTCAGCAAAACTATTGACAGGGTTAGAGACAGGTACCTGTGTCTCTGAGGATGGAGACTTGCCAGAGCTAGTTTTTAACTTTCTGCTGTGGACATAACACTGTCAGTGTTAAACCCCACTTTTACGGGAACCTAAATTTGCTGGAGAGGTGGTTCCCAGGGTGAACGTGGTGTCAAACCAGCCCTTGCCAGCGGGTTCCCGTGAGGGTCGTGCGCGGCCCCTCGGCTCCCCCGGCCCTGAGCGCCGGGCCCTGTGCGCGTTCTGGCCTCCTCACGTGATGCCCCAGGAATGCACTTTGATTATTTTTCTTGACCCAGATCTCTTCCAAATATGGTCTCAGCTTAAACAAGTTTGTGTTCTTAGAGCTCGGGCGTTTGCAGAATAAATCCTGGCTTCCAGCTAACTGTGCTGTATGGAGGAGTGGAGGCGGAGAGCAGCCTAAAAATGCGAAGATAAAAGGGGCGCAGCTGGACTCAAATTTGTCCCAAAATGTACATTTTGTACAATGTTTATACAATGCTAGGCAGGAAGATTTGTTTTCATAGTTTTAGCGACAGTGGAAACAATTGTTTTTAAATAAATGACCATTAGGCTGAGTGATTGCCACCCAAACATTGCTTCTCTGAGGCTTCTCATCTGAAACAGATTTAAATATTTTTCTTTAGTCAAACTGAGAGATACAAGATTGTCAAGCTGACCAACATAAGCAGAGGTAAATTAATTAACATCTCAGAACTAAGTTCTAGTGAGCTACAAAATTATTAATCACCTACTGTGGAGTGATCATATGATTAAGTTATTTTATACTTTGGCCATTCTAAGTACAAAGTTCGTCATCACAAACGTTTCTCAGAGCAATAAATACCACTGGGCAACTGCTCTGAAATAAAGTGCCGAGCAAGGAGAATGTTAGACTGAATGTTAAGATTAAGGATTTTCATTAAAACCTACGTTTCCTCTGCCTGTGTGAATTAGCAAGGATACCAAAAGGGTACTGAACTGAACTGTTCTTCTTTGCAGCAGCATTTCCAACGGGAGTTTAAACAGCACAAAGATGAGCTTTGTAAATAAACTGAATCATTTGCTAAATCAAGCTAAATAAATGCTGCTTTTCCCTGCTGCTTTCTTATATTGCAAGCGAGGATTCCTGCATGTGTTAGGAAGCACTGGCAAAAATATGAAACCTCATCTTGGCAGGATGTTTCACAGCAATTTTCGGCCTGAATAACTCCAAGTACTGTAGAAATGGAATATTACAGTGTTGGAATACAGTAGTTGGCTCCCCAAACAACAGCAGGAGAGGAAAAAGAGAATTAGCCACTTGTAAAAGCTGCAGGTTCTTTTTTTTTTTTTTTTTTCTCCCTGGTCTTTTTTTGCTTTTTGTTTTCTAAAACCTTATCTGAATAACATAGAACATCTTTCAGGCTCTCTCGTATGTCTGTCATTTAAGGACTCATATGTTCATTTAGACCCTGTGGTTTGAAGATGTGTTGTTGCTGTCTGTCAATGGCCCGAGGTTGCTAACAGAGGGCAGGAAGGCATAACGATAAAAAATGTGTTGATCACAGCCCTCCACAAAGCGGGCTGTGGCATTGTTTCACAAAAACTTGACCTTGGGGACAGGAGGTTACATGGTCGAGTGCGTTGGGCACTTAAAATTCCTGTTTCTCTGGGATCTCTTTGGAAATAGTTGAAGTTGCTGTTCCCGCTTGGAGGTACGAAGCCTCGTTTATAGCGAAGTTCAATTGCAATAGTGAACTCTGCAGAACATGGGGGAAACAGAGCAAAATATTTAACAGCCAAAAATAAGAAATATTTAATGTCCCACACTGTAAGATGCTGATGGTCCATGCATGGAGCCAACCCCATGTGAGCTGTATTGGGAATGGGTGCAGTGGGGAAAGAGAACTGACCTGATACATTAATCTAATAGTCCTAAAGCTGAACTATTCCATAATGGACTGTGTGTGGTGGAGGTGGTGGAGTCACCATCCCAGGTGCCTAAGGAAAGACTGGATGGCACTCCATGCCATGGTCTAATTGACTTGGTGGTGTTGGGTCATGGGTTGGACTCGATGATCTCATATTGATTAGACTGATTGCTTAGACTGATGGATTAGATTGGCTCTGATTGACTCTGTGCATACTTTTGGGACAGGAGACACTGCACTCCTCTATCCAAACGACAGCAATGGAAGCGCTCGGAATACCGCGCCCACTTTTCGCGTGCTTAATTATTTACAATATTTAACGCACACAGGACAC
>VXAY01007106.1:397533-411437 GCA_013399855.1 Oxyruncus cristatus | reverse complement strand
CCGCGACCCCCGGGCGGTGCCCCCGCGGCGGCAGGGCCGGGGGAGCCGAGCCGCCCCTTTGTCCCCTGGGCCGGGCCCTGCTGCCGCTCCCCGGCTGCGCCCGGGGATTGTTCGTTGCCCGCGGCACCCACGGCCCCGGGCGTGGGGATGGGGCGGTGTGTGCGGGGCTTTTCACTTGGCCTGTATTCCCGTCAGCCTGCGGGGTCTGGATGTGTTCGTACAGCCCATGGATGTATTTCCTGGCGTGCCCAAGTAGCGGATTCCTCGGCTTACCCGCAGGTCGGGGTACCTGGAGAGCCTCGCTGTGTTCCCGCTGTGCCTCTCTGCGTTCTCACATAACGCGTGGCAGTGCTGTGTGTTCTTGTGGGTAGTTGCAGATAGTTTAGTACATCCTTGTTTTTGCGTAGTCCTTCTGGGGCAATGAATTTCGTGAATAGTTGCGCCTTTAATTTGCACGTAGTTCTCTCTGGCTATCTCTCTAAAGAAAGTAACAGTTATTTTGATCCATGTGATTTTTATTTTTGTAAAATGAAAGATTAGGAGGAGCACTCAATACATTTATTAAGTTATTGCTTATTTCTATTTCAGTCTTCAGATGCCACGATTTCTCTTACAACTTTTTTTGTGTGCGTATGTGCATGTGTGTCTTTATCCATATCCTTCAGGTTTTAGACGCAACCTTAAACAAAACAAGTCGTGCTTGTTTGTCCTTTGATCATCGTTGAGCGGATTCAACAAGTGGATTTTGTCTCTCTGCAGTGTCACAAAAGCACACTGCACTGGCTGTGTTTTTGGGTGTGTGGACAGGTGTCCAGAGCCCTTTGCACTGTTGGGGGCTGTGCACCAGTGTCCAGAGCATTTTGTACCAGTCCTGTCAGAGAGAAACACCGTGAAAAAGCACATCAGGGAGGAGAAGCTTGATCCATCTCTTAAGCTTCTGAACGCTTTTGTGGGAGCAGGCTGGGGAAAGAGGAGAGGGTAGGTGAGAACACCCACTGAGATGAATGAGCACCTCTTACCTCTCCGAGCTATTGTTCTAGACTGCAGCAAGGTCTGTTCCCTGGGGAGAAGAATGGGTGGGTGAGAACACCCACAGAGATGAATAAGCATCTCCAGCTCCTCAAAGCCCTTGTTCTAGGCTATGGCAAGGGCTGCTCCAGTTTACTTGGGAATAGCTCCTTGAGGTGAGTGGACAATTCACAAATACTAATAATCCTTTCTTTATAAAGATCCACCTCTACCTGCTCCATCATTCATATGCATATTTGGTTTGCCTTGAAGTTTGGTAATTACAGAACCACAGAAT
This sequence comes from Oxyruncus cristatus, assembly GCA_013399855.1. Classification (NCBI taxonomy): domain Eukaryota; kingdom Metazoa; phylum Chordata; class Aves; order Passeriformes; family Cotingidae; genus Oxyruncus; species Oxyruncus cristatus. Next base: position 410,131 of record VXAY01007106.1, on the reverse strand, counting down.
GATCAGGGTGCAGTTTCACTGTACTCTCCACAGCCAGTCTGTCTGGCCCGGTGGCTGCACTGCTCCATCCCCAGCTGTGGGGTTTTTCCCCAACCCTCATTCCCTGCACTGCCGTCCCGGACATCCAAGTCCATTAAGACCATGTTTTTTAGGTCTGGGTTTATTTTTCTTATTTTGAGTAACAGGGACCAGGGAGTGGGTCAGTGGCAACCAGTGGGTAACATGGCTTAGGCTGACCTGGGACTTCAGTCTGTCTCTGTGCTCATGGAAATGTGCATTTCTGTTCCTTTCTTGCCCATGAACTGTTGCTTTTGCTTTCTTGTTGGATTAGTTTTCACCTGGATCAGATCCCTGGTGTTGATTTGCCCTCCTCTTGCACAATAGTTAGTGTTGGCACAAGGAATGGGAATGTGGGAGAAGAGGAAAGGGCAAGACTGTCCCGTTCAGAAAGTGTGGATTCAGAGTGGTTCCTATTGATTATGAAACCAAACTGTCAGTTGTGTCAGTGTAACCGGAGGTGCACAGGTAATTAGATCATTGATACCATCTTCCTTAATTTTTGTGAAGCTGTCTTAACCCTTTTAAGTGCCCTGTTCCTCCTCATCATGTCTGATCTTAGTTTTGGGGTGGGAAGAAGTCAGCTGACGTCCTTGCTGATGTTCCCATCGAGTGAAACTCTGCCCTTGGATATGACTTGTTTTTTAGAGTTAGAAAGCCTAACGATTACTTGTTTGCCTGGTTTTGCAATCAAATCGTGAATTAACCCTCAAAGTTCAGTTTTTTTGACGCGTAGCCTTGCTGGTGAGAGCAGCTGAGCTCTGTCTGTATTACAAAGCTGGTGCTTAGGCTTTGGAGAGCATTGTTTCTCCAAGGGTGTCTGAGTCAAAACCCTTGAACTCCGGGGGGCACAGAGGAGCAGCAGGATTGCAGCTCCTGTGAGGAGCAGGAATTACAGACCCTGGTGAGGGGAAAGGCTGCCCCTCTGCCTGGCACGACTGGGGAAGAGGAATTTGAAGGGGGTGGGTGTTTCAGCTCCAAATAACTCTCCCTTTAACTTGATATAAGAAAATTACCCTGGGTCACTGGGGGAAGGACCGTACTTGTAAGTTCTTGGATTGCTTGGGGAAATCTTAGTTTCTTAGTGTTTTTACACTGAGAGTGATTGAGATAGAAACTGTTTCCAGAACTGTGTTGACTCTTCGATCTGCAGTCCCATGTTGTCATGTAGGAGCTCTAAGAAATCACTGCTGTAAAGAGATTATTTCTTGTATTTTGGCCATTTTTAATATATTTTACCTAGCATCAGATGGTGAGAAAAATCATATTGTGTACTGACTGCAGAAAGGGCTTCATAAGCACAGTGTGGAGAAAGTGGTTATTATGCTTCACGAGTACGTTAGATTTCAGTTGTAGGTTCAGGTGTTAGTGTATGTTTTGCCACTGATAGAGTTTCATACTTACTATTTTAAAAATATTTACATTTATAGGAATACTCAAAGTAAGGTGCAACTTACAGGGTTTTAAAAATTGGGTAAGGCCCTACATTAACTAACATGGAGAAAAGGAGCTGACAATAAACGGGACAACTTGAAAAACATTTAAATTGATAGAATTCATTCTTTTCAGTGAGTGATGAAAGGATTTCTCACACATGCTGTCCTACCAGGGAAGAACAGAACTGATACCTTATCTCTGTTGCAGTCTTGAAAGGGATGATATTCTTGCTGAGGCTGCTCAAACCCCCCTGCAGAGCAGTGGAGCCCTTTGCAGTTCCCCAGGGCCTGCAGCCCCTGTGCAGAGCAACGTGGTACAGAGGGCCCTTTATGGGAGATCCCGAACAGAGCCCGGCCTGTGCTGGCTCCAGGCCTTCAGAGAACTGTGCACAAATGATACTTGTAGCTGCTTATGTCGCTTTGTAGCTGTCACATACTTTGTGTGTGTTGGATGGTGATGAAAATGTACTGCTGCAGCCTCCTGCAGCTCCACCGAGCCTGCTGGAACTGTTGCAAGCTCAGCGATGGAAACCTCTGAAAAACGAGTGGGGTTTACATACATTACAAGCAGAACTGTCCTGTTGGCAAGAGGAGTTTACCTTTCCTGGTATTCATCATTTGGAAAGCTGTAATATAGATGTACTTCCAGTTTTGTTCCGTTTTGCTCTGATTCTCGTGTGTTTTATCAGAGGTCAGAAGCACTTGCTGAGTCAGGTCTGTTCTGGAGCTCACCAGGCCACAGAGCACAGGCTGGGCTGGGTGAGAGCAGAGCAGTTGTGCTGCTTATGTTGGAACTGAGTATTCTGCTCAGTGCAGATAATGGGTCACAGGTCCAGTGCTCAGTATAAAACAGCTACTCAGCAAGTGCCTGTTCTGGGGGGCTTGAGAGCTTCTCTGCTCATTGACGGTTTCACCTTGTCTGTGCTGGCCGCTGAATTCTGCCCATGAAGAGGACAAAGGGCATGATGTTTGAAAGCCAAAGACAGCGTCACATCGCAGCCCGAGAGGGTTGTGTAGTGTAATTTTGTGTAATGTCATTTGAGTAGCTTTGATCTTAAAATTTTGTGTAGTGAACAAACCATGAATGGGGATTTTCTGCAGGGTTTCAATCCTGGAGAGCAATGGGCCATATCAGTCCTGGGAGCCCTAGCAACCCTATTAACGTGCATTTAGGGTACAGGGAGGGGTCACTGCCGTGTCCAGACATCCCCCTGCAGCAAAGCTTTGAGTCCCTGGATGGTCCCCTTTCTTTCTAGCAGTGGTGGAGCTTCTGTGCTTTGTTGCATGGGAAGCTCTAGTGCTGCCTCTCTTTTCCCAAAGCAAACTTATCCAATGTCTCCTCCCTTTCCTAGCATTTCTGTAGATGGAAATTACCAGACAGAAAAAGATCCATACACAAAATCCTCTGCAGTCACTTTCCAGTAAGATTCATTTTGAAATACGACTAAATTTCCTTCCTGCAGTGCCTCATCTTAACTATTTGTTTATTCAACCAGTCAGTTGAATCAGTTTAAAAACTGATTTAAGTGAACTGTTACAAATATTTTTATGTGTCTATTTACAGGTTTTAAAACAAGCAAGTTCTATTTTGCTGGAAACTTTTCTGGTGGGTTTTATTCAAGAGTGCTTGCACACAAAGTTGTGTGTGTTTGGCTATACAATTTAGCTAGAGTGTGATTTTTAAATTGGCATAGCTTTGCATTTTATACCAGTTCTCCTTTCTACTGTGTATCTCCCTGCCAAGAAAGCTGCTTCCACTCTACAGATAGACTCACTACATTCTTTTATTCCCTGCTGTAGTGTGAATGAAGTAAAGCTGTGCTGGAGATGGCCATGTTAGGGTAATTAAGCTCGATTACAGATTTCCTTTTCAAAACTTTTCAAAAAAAAAAAGTCTTAAATCAAAAAACACAGAATAGAAACCTTGGCTACTACTTGAAATGTTCATGGGTTGATGAAAAATGGTGTGGGGAGGGGGGAAAGCATTAAAAAAAAATCCCGTTGGCAGCTTTCCACTGAGATTTGGGTTTGTTTAAGCTTCCTCTTGTAAGAAGTTTTAAACAGTTACTGATTTGTACGTCTTTCTTTCTTCGTTCGTCCATTCCAGCGATGCTGGTTGTTGCCAGATGGAAGGTAAAGCAGCATCAGCCAGGTCTTGTGTGTGAAGTTACAGTTGACTGAGAGCTCTCAGTGGTATTACAGCAGACACAAAACACATGCTTGTGGGGATGGAGCTGCAGCTTTTGGCAGTTACAGCAGAATGTATTCACTGTCTTGGAGTACCTGTGATGGTTCTCCCCTGGAAAGATTGATGCTGTTGGAAAAATCCCCCCCACCACCACTCCTGAGTGTTAGGAGGACAAAAAGCAGAGAATAAGAATGTAACATAGACAGGAAGGAGTCTGAGCAGTGGTTGGTCTCCTGAGAAGTACCAGGGCCCCTGCTCCATTCAGTGCCTTCTCCCAGCTCTGGTGTGTTCCTTGGATACTGGGCAGCTGAACTGATGCTTCTTTGTGGCAGTCGAGCTTGGAGCAGCTTTTTGGGGCCAAAGCCAGTATTCCTGTGTTGAAAATGAGTCCTGAGACGAGAATGCTGCTCCACCACTCTTAAGTGTCTCTGGAGTACCAGCAAACAGCTGAACAGCCTTTCAGGGTTGCTGGGCTTCACTGAGTGTGCAGCAAAAGGACTTTATTAGAACCCTCATGTTCACGATTACATATCATGAAAAATCGCAGGTATTTTTTGTGATATTGCAGGCCCTTTTCTAGTGGGGTTAAAGAAACATAACATTTTTTTGGACTGCTAATTGTAGAAGACCTTAAGCTTCCCTTCAATTGCTACACGGAAAAGTCTGTGTAGTCTCTTGACCTGAGCTTACTTCCTTTGTCCTTTGCTAAGCACAGACTTGCAAATTATTAGCTGTTTGTTTGCTAGTTAACACCTGCAGTAACAATGGTTTCACTTTTGCTCTACTGTACCCTGTGCAACACACCAGCATTGTAGCACTTGGATTATCTCTGCTAGAACATCTAATATTTAAACTATATTATTATCATAATTTCACTCTGACATATATTCGTATATTTGCACAAGAGTAATGCGCACTGCAATGTCCATTTGACAAGCCAGGGTAGATTGAGTGTTCCTACAGGGAATGTATCCTTTGTAATCAGGAGAAAAGAGCACGGGGATTTACTCCAGGATAAATAGACTATCTCTGCTATGTGCTTTCTGGCTGGGAGGAGACATTCATAACTGCCAAATAAATTCAGTAATCAATGGTAGAGTGTAAATGGTGTTGTTGTAGGTGATATTCCAGAGCAATTGCAGGGAAAATACAATAAATCTTCCAGACTTTGTCTACTAGAAAAATTTACCATGGGGAGAAGTATTAGGTGTCCGAAGTGTGACTGTAGGGTGCAGAAATACTGTGATGAGCCAGATATTTATTGGCTTAATCTTGTCTTCAGCATGGCTAAATATTGCTATCTTAAGCCGAGTATTTGCAGCCTATTTAAGTTGTAGAACCAATATAGCTGAATGGGTGGAAATATAATTTTATTTCCCAGAGTTGTTACCTCAGTGTTGGCATTACCACCAACTTGTACGTGCTCTCCTAACTAGGACAGCAGGGGCATTTTTGCAATCCAGCACCTTCGACTTTGTTACAGATTTATTTCATCCCTCTGCTTTCCCAACTATGGCACCGTTGCCTTGCTGAATGCCTTACCTGTTTTCTTTCTCTGACACTGATTGTGACATGAGATGACAAAACTGATTAGCACTTTATTATTTTGCTTCAGTTAAACAAACAGAAAAATCTTTGGCACCCTATATTTAGTAAAACAAGAGAGTGATACCTTATCTCTCCTTGGCTGAGTCACAGGTTAATCTTAGAAACAGAACAACTGAAATTTAGATGAGCTTTCGTTGCAAAGGTTTTGAAATCGCGGTGGGTGAGCAAATATTGTATATCTTGGTGCTGAAATGCTCTTGTTTTTTTTTTCACTTCTTCCCTAATTATACCTATCTGAATAATACATGGTTTAAACTGTCGTTTTTAACCATGTTTAAAGGTTGCTGTGCTAAACCTCAAGCGAAAGCTTAATAAAACTCATTTTAAAAAGTAATTTACTGACGTCAGTACTAAAAATAGACGAAGTAGTTTGGACTGATTTTGAGAAACGGGTAGCTCTTGAAAGATTCTCGCTTGTGGAACGGCGATTATTATAATAATAACAACTATTATTATGTATTGATACATATTTTTCTCTCTTATTTTTGGTAGAAAATGATGCACCCTGTTGCCAGCAGTAATCCAGCTTTCTGTGGGACCGGCAAGAGCTCTTGCCTTAACGAAGACAATGTGAGAGCCGCGGATCAGTTCGACCTTTACGCCAGCCAGCAGAGCAAGTACAGCCACGCGGTCGCCCACAAACCCATCGCCTGCCAGAGGCAAGACGCCCTGAGCGAGTCGCACTTGCAGACCACGAGTGGCAGGAATTTAGAGACAAAAGATGAACTGAAGAAAAAGAAAAACCTCAACCGCTCCGGGAAACGTGGGAGGCCCTCAGGGACCACCAAATCAGCAGGGTACCGGACCAGCACAGGCCGACCCCTGGGGACCACCAAAGCAGCTGGATTTAAGACAAGTCCAGGCAGACCCTTGGGTACAACTAAAGCAGCAGGATACAAAGTCAGCCCAGGCAGACCTCCAGGTAGCATTAAAGCTCTATCACGGCTTGCAAATCTAAATTATACTTGTGGCAGTGCAGCTTTTCCTTACCCTATGGTGCATAACAGAGGAGTACATGCTGCTGGTGAAACTAGTAGCAAAATCAAACAGCCTAATGAATGAAAGGAGGGAATTAGTAACTCCTCACTAATCTGCTTTATGCTGATTTTGGGCATGGTTCTTGCATTTTGTTGTAATGTTCGTCTAAGTCTGGGTTTCTAGATTTTATTTCTATTCAAATAATGCCATAACCTACGGGTGCACTTCATAACATTTACAGTCGTGTTGAGAAGCCTTTGGTTTAGAGGGACTTAAATCATAATTGACAAGAAACACTGAAGTGATTCATTACACCTTGGTGTCAATACTTAGGTAATGTCCATGTCCCTAATTTTACATCCAATCTCTCCAAATCTAGATGTGGTGATGCATTAAGTATTTGAAAAAAGCAGGACAGAATTAGCTGGCTGATGGATCATGATGTGGCCTGTCCCAAAATAAGCAACTTAGGCAGTCAAGTTCTTACTTGATAAGAAAAATTGATAAAGCAGCGAGCAACATTTTCCACTTCTGCAGGAGCCTCTACAGACCTCAAATAGATACTTAAAAACTTAAATGAAAAAAACCCAGCCTTTTCTTTCTAAGGTGATTTCAGGTGGCTTTTGTTTCCGGGCTTGTAGCATTAAGTGAATTACAACTAGTGCTCCAAAAATATTTTTGAAGATGCTAGAGAGACCTGAGCATTTGTACAGTGTGTTACAGCTTCACAGCCTTACTAAGACAAGTTGATTTGCCTTTGGGTGAGAGCTGTTCTCTCAGTTACACTGTTACTGCTGTGTAATTGTGAAATGCCTAATAGTACCTATACTAAACCACAAATAATTCTTTGAGATTTGAAATATTTTATAAGAAATTAAGTGCTGTTCATTCTAGTTAGGCACTTGGTTAATGTTAAGCAGTAAGTTCTTGAATCTGTAAATAGATATTTACGCTGGCTTTGGCCTTTAAAACCTGTGCTTAGATGGCGACAGTTTAATAGCTTTTAAAGTATTAACCTATAATGTTTACAAATTAAACTTTTTAAGTAGACACTGTTGCCAAATTTTTAGACTCAATTTTGCCAGATATTCCTGGAAATACAATTATTTAGTTGTTTGATGCTTATACTATATTTAAGTTATGGAAGCTTATATATCTACCAAAGGACACCATTTTCATGATTTATAAAGGCAAACTGTATAGCTGATGCAAACAGGATGCAGTTTACTGCACTGCTACACCCCAGATACAGAGTAATTCATCTGTGCATGCGAGCTGGAAAAAAAAATGGTGGTGGTTAACTATAAATACCTTTCTTGACTCAAACTAAAACCTTCCCTCCTCCCAAAAGAAATGCTCCATTTTTCAACTGGGTGTGTTTAATTTTTTTTTTTAAGTGTGAGAGAGTGTGTGAATGTGTAAAATACTTTCATCTATACTTCAAAAAAATCAGTCCTCAATATTGCATATTCTTGGTCCTAAATTTATTTTACTGAAATTAAAGCTCTTTTTTAATCTGGAAGAAAGTTTACATTTAAGTCATTTCACATATAAAATGACTTTGTGATAAATTTGTAGCTTGAAATATCTGGGGGAGGGGGGAGTTTGCAGATTTGGGGGAGCGTATAAATTTGGGTTAATTGAGCTTGTGCTGAATGGGTAATGATGCTGATAATTTTTGTTAACATAAATGCTCTTCTGGCCTGCTGTCATTTTGATGAGACCTCTTGATTTCAGTGTTGACAATTTAAGAAACAGATGTCATGTTTCGTACCTTTTTTATCAGGAAAAAAGCAGCAAGCCTTCAGGTGTTCCAGTGATGCCTAACACATACTGAGCTGGACTTTTGCTGTACTTTACAATAGGTGTGTTGAATGGTTTTGGGGGAACTGTGTATGCACTGGCAACTAAGACAATGAACCTCAACTTATACTGGATGGCTCCTTAGTCGATAGATGAACTAATGGCAGCTAAACTGCTCCTAAGGAATAGTTTCTTCGTGCTGAAGCTCTGAAATCCAGTTGTACGTTCTGTTCCTCAGCAAACTCTCCAGTCTGACCTTTAGCAGCCTCTCTCAGAACGATGTAACTTCTGACACGTGCAAATGCTAACGTGAGCTCCTTCACCCTCAGGATCTGTGTTGTAGTGGCTGTTTTTAATCAGATGATTTTTCAACTAAAGACTGCTTTAAGTTCTTCCCTGAACTCAGCTGGGCAAGCAGTCCTCTTCAGCTGAATGTATCACTGCAGGAGTGTCACACCTCGCTGGCAAGGAACGTGTTGCATGTCACCACTGTCCCTTGGAGAAACTCCACTCCTTACCTCCTCCTGTTTATCCTGTTGGCTCCTGCTCCGTTCCTCACTTGTGCATCCACTCAATGGTGCTGTGCTGTGTGTCAGGAGATAATGCAGATGTATTGCTGTTCTGCTAGTATCATTTGTATTCAAGTATGCTGATGAAATAATGAAATCACCTAAGCAATTTCTGTTCATTACAGTGTTTATTAATTACATCAGATGGCATATAATCCCAGTGAAAACTAATTAATGTTGTCAGTTGTGAAATGATGAGCATCAAATAGAAAAGTGTTCAGAGTCTGTAATGGGCTGCTTGGCACTCCAGATTTAGGAAGGAGACCAGAAGTGCACTGCTGGGCACTTCTTAATTCTGCTTTATTTTATATCTGACTGGAGTTTACTGGTGCCCTGCAGTGAGGGGAAGTAAAAAGAGGAGAAGAGATGCAAAGTGACTAGAAATGGAATTTTCAAATACTCCTGCTCTTCCTAAGTATACTCTGCAGAATACATTGTGCTCTTTTCAACACTTTTCTTTCCATGAGAAACACTGAAACAGCATGTTAATGCCTCAACTTTATTAGTACCAGTGGGAAAACTGGCCTTTTCCCCCCATAGTATGAAAACATTACTTGTAAGGTAAATTGCTTATTTTATATTATATATCATAATTCAGCTATTCATAAGCTAGGATCACTGTGGTGTGTTAACACTGTTCAAAAGACCGACATGTCAAGTTTGGGTTTTAATAATTTCTTTTAATTATGAAGTTTCTAACGTCTTATTTATACATAAATGAAATGTATTAGCTTGCTATTATTCCTTAATGATGCTATACAAGTTCACTGTTTAATATACATATAGTAACTACTATTCATTTTCTGATTAAATTTACTTAAACTTTAAAACCAAATAATTTTGCTACTATAAAGTCTTGCACTGGACAGATTCAAGATGCTAGCACCATATTTTGGCAGAAAAAAGTCAGACACCATCAGAAGCAGCTGAGTTTGATATCAAAGATAGTATTTTTGAAATCAGCACTTAGCTTTGTCATTAAAGCAGTGTTCTTTATATCTTGGATTTAGTTTGATCTAATCAAAATAACTAGAGCCGTTAAAGATCTCTCTTCTGAATGAATATGTTTTCATTTTGTCTGAAGGATCTTAAGAGTTCAGTCAGGACAAGACCAAGCATTGTCAGTGAAGAGTGATGTGTCTGTGAAAAGAATTACCTTGAACTTCAATACACAGAGTAATTCAGATGAGAATTTAACTCCCTCCCCCATTTTTGAAGAGCTTTAAAAGGCAGAGCAATGTGAAGTCATTTGTGTGATGGTTTCATTAGCTGTGACTCTGCTGTTCTTTGTTATATGTATAATAATGTTTCACACTATCCTTAGAGTTGACAGTTAAAACAGCTGATAACAATCATAAATACTTGGAACTGCAACCTTCATTTCTAACCACAAAAGACCTTTATTCTTCTCTATTTTAATGCATATATTTTAACACTCCTTAAATATATCTATGACTTAAGTAGAAATTAGACCTTTCTCCTTGTGATTTTTTTTTTTTCCCCCCAAATAGAAAAATCCGTATCCTAAAATTTGAACCACTTACTGATACTTTAATCTTCCATCATTTGCTTTTCCACAGGTTTACTTTGGGGGAAACAATAATCTGTTAAATAACTAGTATCAGCACCCTGTCCTCTGCTGTAAAAAGCCTGATTAGATACTGTGTATGTTTTTATGTCCATGAACTTGAGCTACTCGTGTGCAATTATGTGTATGGGAATGGAGTAGTGTTCATGATCTGTATTTACATCATCATATGGATGTATATTTATTAATAAAGTTAATACTTTAAAACCTAACCGGTTTTCCCTGTTTTATTTTTTTAATATCTTATGAATTCTGGCTGAAGATCCCTGTTGGCTGTTACCTGCTTGTTACAGGCAAGTTACATATATTCACATTATGGCAAAGTATCAGGGAATGTTGCTCATTTTTTAATGAATTCAAAACACTGCAGCAGTAACTTTAATTGTTCTTGTCCTTTCTCTCAAGTGGAAGAGGGAAGGAAAGGAGTTATAGCCGTATATGGGTAAATAGGAAGCTGCTAACTTTTTTTGTTTCCTTTGTTGCACATGGAAATCAGTTTGAAAGTACTCAGAAAACGAAACTTTTCATGGAATGGTGGTCATTAGTCATTGTTCTGTGATGAATAAAATGTCCTTATCCCTGTATTGTAACAATATTCCAATTTATATGTGTTGGTAAGATGTGCTCTGCATACCACTCCATGCCTCTCTTGAATTTTTTTTAATTTAATTTTTTCTCTTCACTGAAGTTTCTCAATAACTTTGGGGCAGACAAACAGTCCTACCTGCCAGACTCCCAGACCCCCAGGCCTGCGCTCTCCCCTTGTTTTCCAGCACCCTGTTTCTCTTCCATGAACATTCAAAGGCCTTGAATATGTGTGGGGTTGGGACATTTTGAATGGCAGTGACAGTTATTTTGCAGACTTTTGGCTTTTACCTGAAAAGGACATCTGATGCCTTGTTTGTTAGCGTGTGGGTTTTTTGTTTGGTTTGGGGTTTTGCTTGTTTGGTTGGTTTGTTTTTGTTGGTGATTCTGGCAATGCTAAATATTTGGCTTTCAAGGTGACTGGGTATGTTCAGAACAGAGTTCAACTTCAGTCTGCTACATCCTGCTCTAAAAATCAGTTCCTGGATGGGATTCTTGAGCAAAATGGATTATTTTCTTGGTCGTAAGGAAACCTTGAGTATTAGCTGTTAAATCACACAAATGATATCATACAAGAATACAGGCTTTCCAGCTTGACTGCTTCCATGGCTGCTGCGTTCCCTGCCCTGGAAGGGAGGATGGAAGGGGCCGGGCAGGCCGTTCCCTCGATGCACACCTGGCGTGGTTTCTGATGACAGGCTATGATTTATTCATGCTGACAGACTGGCAGTGTTGGGGCATCAGCTACACAAGCTGGACATCTTCAGAGTTTTTGGGAGGTGGTTCTGTCTTAATAATTTCAATCTGTGTATGGTGAGACAGCAGGGCTTGTTCTGGGGCTGGACTGGCACTTCTACGCTTCTGTGCCTGGTGTTACTGAGCAATGCAGCTGCACAAGTCTCGGGTGCACAAATACCCACTAAGTTTTCATGGGTGCAAAAAGACTCATGTTTTGCAAATCTTCCCGTTTGCCGAATTTCAGCTCCTTCCCTAGCAAACAGCTTTTCTGATGTGGCCAAGGTTTTTGAGTAGATGCAAAGCAATGTATTTTTTCATAGGCTTTCTCCTGAAAACCGACATTTGGCATTAAAAATCAGAAAAATGCAAGCCACTGGAAAGAATTTTGCAGCAAAACTGGCAGGCACATTAAATGTGCCTTCTCTGTAATGCCTAAGCAGTGGCACACTATGTTTGTTGGGATTTAAATGTAGTAAAGCCTGAGTATGATTCTGAGTTGTGTTCCACTGATAGAGTCTCCATAAAAAACATACCATTTTGGTTTCTGTTATGTATGGCAGGAAGGGGGGTATTATCTTAGGATTACATTCACAGTAAAAAATAATTTTCACGTTGAAAATGCTGCTTTGCCCAAACTCAAGCATAAGGACAATGGGGAATGGGGCAGCCTCACCACCCTCACAGGGAAGAATTTTTTCCTAAAAGAATTTTAGCAACTAATTCTTTCCTAATATCCAATCGAAACCTACTCTTTCAACCTGAACTCATTCTCCCTAGTCCTGTCACTGCACGCTCTTGTGAAGTCTTGCCCCATCTGTCCTCTAATCTCCCTTCAGGTACTGGCAGGCCGCGTGAGGTCACCCCGAATGCTCCTCTTTTCCAGGCTGAACAATCCCAACTCAGGATTCAGCGGGGCCGCGAGAAAACTCGGTTGAATCCACGCGATTCGTGTCTCCGGCGGGCAGGGCAGGGCCGAGCCCCCACCGCGCTCCCGCACGGCCCGGCCCGGCCCGGCCCGCGCACGGCTCTGCCCTCCCTGCCCAGCGCG
>VXAY01007106.1:338106-392915 GCA_013399855.1 Oxyruncus cristatus | reverse complement strand
GGAGTGCGGCGGGCGGCGGGCGGGACCCCCGCGGCCATGGTGAGGGACACGGGGAGGGCAGGCCCGGGCTCGGGGCAGCCCGGCCGCCTTCCCCCGGCGCTGCGGGAATTGCGGGAGCTGCGGTCGGTGTGCCGGGAGCGCCCGGGGCTGCGGGCAGAGCCGCCCGGCCTCCGTTCGGTGCCTGAACGGGGAGGGGCCGCGGGGGAATCGCGTGAAACTCACACGGGGCGGGGCTGGGAGGGATGCTGGGGAGAAATCCTTCCCTGGGACGGGGCGGAGGCCCTGGCACAGCGTGCCCAGAGAAGCTGTGGCTGCCCCATCCCTGGAAGTGTCCAAGGCCAGGTTGGACGGGGCTTGGAGCAACCTGGGCTAGTGGAAGGTGTCCCTGCCCGTGGCAGGGGGGGGGTCAGAACAAGGTGATCTTCAAGATCCCTTCCAACCCAGACCATTCTGTGATTCTCCCTGTGTCCCGCCACCATCGCACTTCATGAGTGATTGTTTTGTTTTACACAAAGCTAATAACGAGTGGCACGCTCAGGGTTCAACCCCCGGCCCTCAGGCATGAGCTATTTAGTACTGATTTTTTTAATGTAATTAACGAACCATTTCCCTGAGCTGCCTCCAAATGAACATTACCCATCACAGGGTCAAACCCACACCCGGTGCCTGTTCCTGCCTCTCTGGAGGCTCTGGCTATGCCCGTGACATGCTGCTGGGGGATGGTGACTGCAGAAATGCAATTTGAATCTCCCACCTTATGTTCTTCCTTCTACAAGCAAATTCCTGCTGCTTTCTGCTACATTTTGGAATGTCGTGATGTGTCAGGACGTGGCCTCCACCACCCGTTCCAAAGCAAAACATCTGCATCAAACCCAGTCTCCATATTCCTGTTAAAACTGTGTGATCTGATTTCAGGTCACAGCACGGTCGTGTGTGTCAGGTGAGGTGTCAGGAAGGAACCACGGTGTCCCCAAAGCTGGCAGGACACCTCTGTGCCAGCCAGAGGAGTGGACTTTGTGCTGCCTCCTGGTCACAATCCTGGACTTTGTTATCTCAAAAAACACCCCCCACCCCCATGATTTTTTGTAAATTAGCAGAATAACTTCATCCTGCACCAGGGAAAATAGTACATTTCAAGACAACCTTTAACTTTGGCAATGGTTTTATACACTTGGGAAAAAGAGGACTGTAAGAAATTTGTGACTGTGGTTATAGCAATGACAAATCTGAAATTTGTGTTCTTGCAAGCCCAAAATTGTGTTTGAAGTGTAAAGAGCCTAAATTAGTTCAGTTTGGGACCTGTGAAACCCACCCCTTGATTACATCTCTGGATGTATCCCACTGAACACAAGCAGCAGCAGCGGTGCCGTTAGATTGATTTACGCCATTTTGGGGTTTTTTGTCCCATATTATTGATGAAAATGTTGCTCCTTGGCCCTCCTGCATCTGAAAGCCTTGCTCAGGTCGCATTAATTGCGTTAATTCCTGCTCTGCTCAGACTCACAGCCCCATCTGGTGGCATCGGGGCTCCCGCTGGAGCACCGGCTGGCAAAGGTGGAAAATTCTGAGGTGCTGAGCTGGTGGCGGGTCCTCACTGGCCTCCCACGTCTGAGAGAACCTCTGGAGCAAAACTGCCCTTCTGCAGGTTCTCACAAAGCTGTGCCAGCGCTAAAGTAAGGACTAAAGCAATCTGAATTCAGCTGTACCAGGGAGAAAGGTTCTTCCCACCAAAGCACTGCCTTTGTCATGAGAGTCTGAGACCCCTCTGTCAGGATATATTTGTTGTCCTTAGTCTTTGCCTTTAGCAGAAGTGTCAAACCTCTTCCAAAGGCCCCACTGAACATTCTTCTGTGTCTGGCTCTGGCCTGAATCAGCCCCTGATTCAGATATTTTAAGTCTTAGTCTGTCACATCTGTGCTCTCAGTGGCATCAGGAGGACTCCTGTCACTTCAAATAAACCACATTTAAACCTCAGTGCTTTGCAGAATCTAGTGCTTATAGGAGTAACTTCAAACTTCTTGTAATTGGGTCTGTATTGTCTTTTTTTCCTTTTCGTGCAGTCAAAAAGCTCTTTGTTCCTTGTGGAACTCCACAGTGTGTGCTGTCTTAAAATCCATTCCTGCTTTCTCGAAATAGGAAACTACGAGCTGCGTAGAATACAATCTCCTGTTTTGCTTCTCTCTTTTGAAACAGATATTTCCTGATATTTCTTTTAGCCTTATAACTGTACCTTTAGCAAATAATGTAAATGATCCTTTGCTTATATGGCAGAGTGGAATACCTGAAAATGATTTGAGGTGTTACAGCATCTGGATAATCCAGATGACCAAGGGTGCAGGTGTGCTGGTGTCCATATTCATTCGTGGGAAAAAGCCTGCTGCTTTTCCCTAGTTTTATACAAAAGCATTCAACCAGATTTATCTGCCCAAAATAAAATGATGGGGTTTGGGCTGTTTTAGGTTAAACTGGACTGTGAAATTATAACCAGTAAGAAACTACAGTGAATATTCCACATCCTTACCTTTGCACAGGACATAACCACAATTTCATCGTGTGGTTTTCTTATTGTTGTGCAGCAGAGAACCTCAGCCTCACTCGTGCCATGCCTTTCTTTTTTTCCCTCAATAGTCTTCCCAGTCTCACTGGTTGACAACAGAGGAGAGGAACCAAGTTTTACTGGATCTCAAAGCTTCAGGCTGGTCTGAGTTGGGTGAAAGAGATGCCATCTACAAGGAGTTCAATTTCAAAAATTTTAATCAGGTAATTACTGTTATACACCACTTTTCATATAAAGGAAATGTAGTTGCTTTAATTTCCATACGATCCTGATGGGAAAATATTTGTATGCAGAAATTTGGGAGTATCCTTGCGAGGCCAAATCCTCTTGGCTTTGCCTTGACGAATTCCTCTCTGATCTCATTAGGTGGAGTAAATTAATTACATTTTGTAGTTGATAAGTAGATGATTATAATATTAGGGTCCGGGTTGGTACTGTGGAATTAGGCAAATAGTATTTGATCTCCATTTTTGTTGTTTTCCTTACCAGCATGCATAAATGAATGCTGGAAATACCTAACTGATGGACAGTGGGGTTCATTTTTGTCAGGGATAAACTTGAGAAAAACGGGTGAATATAAGAACAGAGACTTTAGCAAATAAGGTGGGGAAAATGGGACACATTTCACCTTTGAAGCAGGAAGACGAGAGCTCTGGTACATCCTTGAAGGAGTTGTAAAAGATGATCTCGCAGTGTCTTTGGCACACAAACTGCTGGGGGTTTTTTTTGGACACAGGAACCTGAGCCACGTCTCAAACTCACAAGAACTGGTCTCAGACTTCAGTTACAAACTCGCTTTAGAAATACTGAACTTGCCTTGAGATGTGCGTTCAGCCACATCCCCCCGTAAATTCCCTTCTGAGGAATCCTGACATTGCTTAGCAAAAGTCACGTTCCCAGAGCGTGCATTTCCCTTCTGTTTTGTTTCTGAGGGAGGGGTGACTGCTCTCTCAGGAGCGAGAGAATTCCCAGGGGTTTGTTGGGATGGTGGCTCTCCCTGAGCCGGTTCTCTCTCTTGCTGTGGAGGGACATGGTGAGGTCCAGCCTGGGGATGCCAAGGGTTTGTTGATGTGTGTGGGGACCAGGAGCTGTGCTGTGAGCTGTTTATTTACATGGCTATGCCTAAGCCCAGACCAAGATGTTTTAGGAAATCACAGTGAGCTGGATAAACAACAGTTTGTAACTGTGGCTCTTTTTTTTCACTGTTTCAGTCAGGAGCTGGGGGGGGAAGTAAAACCCAGGCAGTAGAGAGAAGGTGGGTGAGGTGATCCTAGCCCCTCTGAGCTGGGTGAAAGCAAGAGAGAAAACCACTGCAGGCAGATCCAGCTCCTGAGCTGGAAACGCAAACACAGTGCTGGTCCAGGGAGTACATTTTTTTCTGGATTGCCCTTCAAACCTGAACATTACTTCAGAGCAAACAGAACCCCGTCAGATCACGCAGAGGGCAGCGAAGGGGAGAAGCCCATGAGAGGGAGCTCACATGAAGCCTGGGTGAGATGTGCAGGCAGCTCAGGGCTGGAGCAACCTGCAGGTTTGACATGGTGGGATAGAAGTGACCCTTGGAAGAGCTGAGATTTGCAGCCTTTGTGCTTTGAATATTCATGAAACAGCATCTCTGCCAGGCTATGGTCAAAGTCTTTGTTGGTTCAGCACAACTACAAATGACTTTTGTTTTCCCCAAAGTTAATTTAAAAGCGGTTTTGCCCACTGTAACTAAATAAGTCAGTCTGATCAGATGGACTCGGGCAGCCCCTGTCTGCCAGCAGGCAGGTCAGGAGACAGATCAGTGTGTGCACCAGCAGGTGTCTGGAAAACCCATTGCTTTGAGAAAAATTCACAAAGCTGTATTTTTTCTTGATGGTGTAGATTTGTCTTACAACATGGGTACATTTCCATTTGTCTTCCTAGTTTGAAGATTGATGGAGCACATACCAGTACAGGAAGTTGAGTATATTTAAATGTGCTTATTGGTAGATGATGAACTCTGAGTTTATGCTTCTAGTACATGTTGTCTTAGACAGGGTGCTTTAAAAAATTGCCACTTGAATTGTTTGGGAGGTATTGGAACAGTCTCTTTCATTCTTCGTTCTTTCCCACTGTCCTTTTGCAGATGGAATAAAAACAGGTGTGGGGAAAAAAAATCACCCCCAAAAAACCCACCACCGACGAAAAAAAAGTAGTTCAGCTGACATGAAAGGTATTTCAGATTTATGTTTTGCAGATGATATTGGTATGATTAATGTATTCATTGCTTTTTTTTTTGTTGTTGCTTCTTGCAGATAGTGTTCATGATGCATGGAAAATTCTGTGGCTTCAAAATCTATGCCAGGTTTACAAAGTCTGTGTATGTCAACAGATGTTAAGAATATAAACACAACTTTTATTATAAAGTCGTGCAAATGTGTAGACAAGAGCTTGGTTTATGTATATTATTTTCAGCATGAGAATGAAATGAAACTTCTGTGAAACAAGAGTTATTTAGATTCCTGAAGCTTTCAGGCTGAGATTAGCTCTGCTAAAAGCGATCAGCAGCGAGCTGCCTTTGTAAGGCTGACAAGCTAATGACACTTCTGGCTCAGGGAATTAGTTTGTAACCCACAGCTTGAAAGCCCGGGTGCTGTTTGTTAGTCTGAAGATACATTTTCATGAAAATGGGCTTTGGTGGTGAAATTCTCTGAAACAAGCTGGAAACCAGGCCGGGGGCCGTGCTGGAAGCCCCTTGTTGGTTGTGTTGCTGCGGGTCCTGGTGGACTGGAGGAGGTTGGTGCCGGGTGCTCCCGTTGCCTGTAGTGAGGGCAGGCTCCTGAGGGGTGGCTGTTCTGAATCTTGTATAAAATATAAAATACAGCAGTGTGTGTGTGTGGGGGGGAAACACAAACACAGCTCAGCTGTGGAGGAGAGAGCCTTGTCCAGAAGAGCTGTGCTGGTGGCACCAGTGCGCCCGTGCCTCCGTGAGCCTTGCAGTTCCTGTGAGCCGTTGCCACTGGGGAGCAGCAGGTGGGCAGCAAGGATTTGGAGCTGGAGTCTTTCACCTCCAGGACTCTCACTCTTGGGCACTCACTCAGGAGCCCCCGTGTTGAGTCTCTTTTCCCAAGGAGCTTGTGCTGAGCAGGAACCTCTGGCTGTGAGTGGGGTCTTGGAGAGCAGGTGGGCTTGGACCACTCCATGGCAGCTCCCAATCCCTGCCACGCATCTGGGTGCTGGTGAGCCTCAATAAACCTCACAGCCACGTCAAGGAGCTTCTCTGGGGCCTCTTTCCCAGGCTGCAGGGCAGAGAAACGTGGTGAGCAAGGCTTTCAGGCCGTAGTTTAGCATCATGAAGGAACACTCTTCATCCACGTCTTTGTGCTACTGAAACAATATGTTTTTCTTCCAGTGGAGCAAACTCTCTGCTTCCAGCCTGCTCAAGCAAAATTTGGAATTGGGATAGAAAGTTAATTTACATCTCCAGACCATGCTGGTAACTTCTCCCAGCATTCCAGGTCAGTTCACCTTGGAAGCAGTGATCCAGCCAAGGGGACAGGCCTGGCTTAGAAATGTGAATTTCTCCCCAATCCGTCCGAGCCCAGTCCCGGGCTGGGCAGGCTGTGAAGGGCTGTGAGCGCCGGGTGCTGAGTGCTCCGTTTGGTTCCTGGATCCAGCTGCTCACTTCCACCAAATCTGCAGGAACATCTTAGCTCTGAGACTTCCATGTCTCTTGTCAAAGTTGGTTGGATTTGACCGGGGGGTTTAAGGGGCAACTGCCTGTGTGATTGCGTTTCCGTAGGTAATCACACCGAGGCAGCAAATGCAGTTAGGAAATTACAAAGGTGGGCAGGTTTGCTGATGGTCAGGTTCAGCCTTTACAGCTGCTTTCTTTTATAGGGTAAGTTTTTAATTAAGTTTGTTTTTAAAAAAAAAAAAAAAAAAAAAAATGGTGTAGGAAGTCTCCACAAGAACTCTAACGTCATTTTCTAAAATGACAGGAAATCAAATGCTCTAAGAGTTTTAAAGCTGTTTTAAATGCATCTTGTGTTTTGGGGCTAGAGGATGGAGGTGGAAGATGAGCCTGAGAGGAGGGGGACGGTATGGAAACGTTGTGCAGTGAGAGTAGAAGCACATGTGTTTCAGTTCAGTTGTGGTGTCTTGGTTTTTGAGATCATATTTAAAGATGTGCAAAAAAACCCTAGAACTATTAAATAAATTATTATTCTCACTTTGCATTTCCTCTCCAGACTTTCTATCTCTCTTGCTTGGAATCCAGGAGAAAAAAGTCAGACAGAGTGTGTTACGGTAGATGCCTTTTTTTTCTCCCTCCTCCTTGTGATGCCAGTTATTTTCCTTTGGCTGTAGGGAGACATGCTCAGATTTGCCCCTTTATATTGACATCCTTGTTGTCTGATCCCAGTTACACATCCAAATAAATTTGGTAGGATATGCAGTGAATGCTCTTGATTTCTTTCGATGGCAGTGGTTGGTGCCAGTGTAATACAATCAGTCAATCCTCCCTTTTTCTACTCCCGACACATTGCTTTGTTTTCTGCATTGATCAAAGGTTGGAAAATTTGTTTTTATATATACAGCCAGTGTATTTCATTGCTGCTTTTGGTACTTAATCTTTTGGCTGTTTGGCTGAAATACGTCCACGCCTTTCATGTATTGAAAACATAATATCCTTTAACCTACAATCTGCAGAGTTAAAATGAGTTTTATGGTAAATATTCGGTTGTGGGCCACATCTCCAGCTTTTTATATGCCACAGCGGCCTTGTGTTTTTTTTCTTCTCCATTGTCTGATAGTGAGGTCATTTTCAGTCCTCTGAGAAATTTTATTCCCAGCCAGATGCGGGCCATATATTAAAAGTAGCACCTGTGGCTAATATCACAGCAGCTTACCATAAATTTACATGGTAACTAGGATTATATCTGTCAAGACTGTTAAAAAATGTCTAGATTTAATTTGATTTCCAGTATTGAAGGAGCTCTCCAACGTTCTGCTTCATAACTATATTTTAAAAGTTAAAATCACTCCATTGTTAAGTTTTATAGCACTCCCAGTGCCCATTAAGTTGATTTGTTAAATGGGGGTCAGAATAAAGCAAGTTGGCTACAGGAGGATCGGAAACCAACCCATTTGTGACAAATTTAGTCCTCGCGTGTGAATCTTCTCGGAGCCCGGGGAGTGATTGGATTCAGGTGCAGCTTATGTCAGCTGTGTTTAACCTCAAAGCCTCAGCCCCACTGTCACTTCTGCTACTCAAAATTCAGTCCCATTTCTGTACATTTTGGGGGGAATTGCTATTTTTAATGCAGTGCTGCTCTGCTCGCTCCCTCCACCGGAGTTTTGCATTTGACGGCTTGTCGACCGAAAATAAATTACGTTTTCTGTCCACCTCGGTAGGTGCTGGTTTTCATATAGGCTTTCCTAGACTGCTTCATTTTCCATTATCCTTTGAGTGCCTCTCCCATATGCGGTGATTTGTGCACCTGCAAAGTTATGAAAGTATTTCTGTTGGTAGTTATGTTGTTCACTGACTTCCCGGCGTTTATGAATACAATAACCGATTTACAATAAATCAGAATTATTTATGGGTGGCTTTACAGAGCTGAGAAAATCTTTGTATCTGAAAATAATGAATTTCTGGCATATCTGCCTGTTGACATTTTCCTTTATTAGAAACTGATAGTGAAGTCTTTGGGACTGGCAGAGGTTAACCTGCAGGCTGAAACGCAGGGAATGAACTGGATCAGGTGTCTTGGAGCAGAGCACAGTAAAAATATATGATTCCTGGATGGTCACACCTTCCCTGAGTTTATTCTTGGGATGGACTGAGCCAGTAACACTCTCACCTCGGAGTCAGCAGGTCAGGGTGCAGCTGCAGGACCTGGACGTGATCCACCTGCCTGGCACTGCCCAGGGGAGGAGGGTAGTGCAGGGTCTGGGGGAAATGAAAGGAGAAATTCTAGGAAGACAGTTTGTTTGAAAGCTTATGAGACTCCTTCCTTGGCCTTGGGGGAGCAGGACATGACACTGGTGCTCTGGTCAGTGCATCCAGTGTCCAGCGATGCCTCCAGTTAACTGGCAGCCAGTGGTGAGAAATTATGGTGGAAATATCTGGTAGTGTCTAGGCAGAAATGAAATCCTTAGTGCTGGGAGTTGGGAAATAAAGGATTTATTTTCTTCCCATGGCCACCCTGGCTGGTGGTGTATAAAATCATAGAATGACAGAGGACCTACCAGCCTTCCAGCAGCTCAGTTTGCTCCAAGCTCCGTGCAACCTGGCCTTGGACACTTCCAGGGATGGGGCAGCCACAGCTTCTCTGGGCAACCTGTGTCAGGGCCTCACCTCCCTCACAGGGAAGAATTTCTTTCCAATACCCCATCTAACCCTGCTCCCTGTCAGTGTGAAGCCATTCCCCTTGTCCCACCACCTTTGTAGTCACCGCTATAATTTCATCATGGCACCACCAGTGGTATCAGACCAGCAGGGGTATTTAAAACGTCACAACATTAATCATACATAAATAAAATTAATTATATTTAAATTGAAGACTCAAGACTGGGCATATGTTCTTCATCTCCTTCATCGTGCAAGATGTCCCATCCCCACTGTGGTAGAAGTTGCATCAGTTTAATTTTTCTTGTGACTGGGATGCTCATTTTCTTGATGGGCTAAGTGACATTTCTCCCTATAATAAACCATTATTTTATAGTTTATAATTATTAGGGTGTGGCATTTCTACTTGCTGAGTTTCCCCCCTCCCCTCCCGTAGAACTGCTGTACCTCCTTTTATTCAGGCCACTGCTTCAAATCCGCCCAGTTGACCTTTGGGCTGCTCTCCAGTTGACTCAAATACAAATTGCTTTCCTTAAAAGAGGGATTTATTATCACTCAAGTAAAAATGATTCCAGCATTTGCCTTATGCTTGTTGCATGCATTGATCTGGAAGCGCGAAAGAAATTATTTGTCAAAATGCCTTTTGGATCTCACAAGCTGTTTCTCCTTTTTTTTTTCTTTTTTTTTCCAGCTGCACAGATTGATTGTTTGAATTAAACAGAACAAGTGTTCTGTCAGCCCTGTGGGCAGGGCTGCTGTATTGTCGTACCCAAAGAGGGCACATGGTCAGCTGGATTTTAGCTACGGTTTGGGCACACCTTTGGAAAATGAAGGGAAAATTCAATGGGTTTGAATTTAGTTGAACAGCTTCATTTGGGAAAATATAGGTATGACTGCTGCTGCCTTTTCTGAAGAAGACGGTCACTCAGCTGAATTTTTTTTGACCTTTTCAGTTAAGGAAAACTGGTGTCTTGAAACTCTTTATGCATTAAAACTTACTTTATGGGAGTGCTGGTGCGATGCTGGTTAAATGCGAACTCGCTTGTTGAAACTTTTGCATCCCCTTGCTTTTGGAGCAACTGCTGGGTACGGTTTCAAACCCTAAATTGCCTTTAGCAGCAGCAGCAGCAGCAGCAGCAGCAGCTCTCACTTTCTCATCCTCGCCACGCTCTGGGACGTCGCCCTCCGCAGCCGCAATTAAAAATGGGCTCGGGCTGGCGGAACAAACCAAAATGGAACTGCAACGCCCCTGTCTCCAAATTAACCATTACTCACTGAAAGCACATCAAACCCACTTAGCGGACATCCGTTAATCCCGCCATGAGCCGCTTCAGGCTTTAATGCCCCCTGTTTTACACGTTAAGGGGTTTGAAGTCGCGGGCCGGCGCTGACCTTTCGCATCTGCTCCTCTCGCAGTAGGAATCTCCGCTCGCCGCTCCCCGTCAGCCTGGATTAGTGTGACGAAGTGCAGCGCTTCTGCTGGCTGCAATTTTGGGTTTTGATCAGAATTATTTCTTTCACAAACAATCACGTTTGGGCTAAAGCGTTACATCTGCTCTGCAAAGCCAACTGGCAGGGCCGCGGTTTATCGGGGCGAGGCGAGCCGAGGGTTTTTTTCAGTCCTCTTCTGTAAAGCTGCTTCACGTGGGTTTTTCTGTGGGGAGAGCTGCCCTTCTTCCTCTTCTCCCTGCCCTTTATTCCTTTAGTTTTTGTTTGGCTGAGAGGAAAAGTCACTTTTTGGGCAAACTGCAGGTTGGTTGTGGTGTCTTGGAGGGGTTTGGTGGGAGCGCACCGATGTGTGGGGAGCCCCGTGCTGAGTCAGCGCTGTTGGGTTTGTTGCTAAGGATGCTTTGTAGGAAAATATTGTTTATTCCTAGGATCAGAGGGAAAAGTGCTGTTTTCATGATCTACTGTGATATTTCTTGTGCTGTGGTGAGAACAACAGTAGGCAGTTAAACATATGTCTGTGCATGACCAAGGGTGTCCCTGGTTGAGGGAATCTTTACTCCGTGATACAGTGGATGGGTGCTTGTAGCAAAATACAAGCCCAGAATGTTGTGTTTGTGCACAGGTCTTGTAATGCCCAATCTAGAAAAACACCAGAGTTTTAAAAAGGGTTTGTAAAACCTTTGTGTTGTGCTCATATGAATTTCTGAAAGAAGTGTGGTGTTCACAGGAGGACTCAGAATTTCCCTCCCCTCATGAGCCTGTCTCTCCACTTCCAGATGTACCAATGTACAAGTGGTGTGGGTTGCCCAGAGAAACTTCTGTGTTTTAGTAAAAAAACCCAGCAAGCAAAAAAAACTGTGGAACCTCTCAAAATATTGCTCATTGGGCATACTCTGCCACTGAGCCTTGTTCTTAACAGTACATCTTAACGTGGCTGCCTTTGTCCTTTTCTCCATGACCTGCTCCAGCCATTCTTCCAAATACCAGAGGCAGGAGATGAAGCTCGGCTCGAGGTGACCTGCAGGTCACAGAGGGAGCAGTGGGCATGGCAAACCAGGCAAGGGAGCTTCAAGGATGCCCCATGTTGTCTGGGAAGATGCTTGGTCTCTCCTACTCTTTTTTTTTCCTGAGGATCCATCACTTCTAGAGTTGAAATGTCTGATTGCAAAGTAATATTTGAATTTTAGGGTGCAATAAAAATTAGCAGCCTGCCAGTACTGGCCCAGGTAAGTCTCCTGCTGAGTTCACTGCCCCCATGTATCACCAAAACTGTTCTACTATAGGAGGTGTCCAAACATTAAGACCCATTCTGACAGTACAGTAGGACACCTTCAGCAGTTCAGTGTAGTGAAATAATCCCCTGACTGGATCTGCAGCAAATCCTTAGTTTGCTTTATTTCACATCTTTAGGTCTTTTTAGCTTCTGGCTTGGCCAAGAGGGTGATGGGAAGACCTCTCCAAATTCCCCGAGTTTCCATCGTGATTTCTCTGTTGCATGTTTGAA
Organism: Oxyruncus cristatus; assembly: GCA_013399855.1. NCBI lineage: Eukaryota > Metazoa > Chordata > Aves > Passeriformes > Cotingidae > Oxyruncus > Oxyruncus cristatus. The sequence continues at coordinate 381,089 of VXAY01007106.1, read as the reverse complement.
TCGTTGAACTTGTCTTTACAAAAACAAACTAAACCAAAAATGCTGACAGGATAGTGGAAGATGAAATGGTCATGAGGCCAGCTTCTTCTTCTTTTAATCCATCACAAAGCAAAGCTTTTCTTACCACTCTTTGATGTGTTCTTAGGATCATAAATGGCAGAGATTTAGAGGATTATCAGAGGCAGGTTATGATTGCCCTTGGAGACTCAGCAGAGAAGATCTTGGATATTAAACTGATAGTATGTGTAATCTCGGCCAAAAGACCAGGGAGAATTTTGTCTGAGCGTTCCTGGTGTTATCAACAGTGTGGATGGCCCGTGAACTTCTCTTTCATGTCTGCAGAATGAAATCATCCCTTTGCATGTGAGTAAAAAGAAACATTGGAGGAAATAGTGCAGCTTTTTGTTCTGCTCCAGCCAGACCTGTTTCGTCCGAAGTGTGGTGTGATGAGATAAAGAACTTCTCTGTTCTTCTGCACCGTACCTGCACTCAGAGTCAGAGGGTTTGAGCACCTCTGAGAAGTGGAGCATTCACTTAAATGAGTTCTGATTTGCTCTGGTTTCCAGCACCTTCATGTCACGGTCTGGCACCGTGAATTGAGGATGGTTCAGGTGCCTGAATTCAGAAGGTTGGAACTGGGGACTCCCTGCACCTTGTTACTACTTTATTTTTATAGTGGTTTGTGTGATGGCTTTATTACAGTACAGCCAGGGGGTTGATTTGCTGGGCCAAACATTTGCTTTAACAAGTCAAATTATCATTGCTCTTTCGGTTGTGAAGCCAAGAGAGTTTATTATTTTAGTGCCTGATTGCTTTAGCAGGTGCTCAGTTAATGGGGGCTTCCCTGTGCTATTTCATGTTTTTAGGTAGGGTGCAAAAAGCTCACTTTAAAAAGTCATGTTTCTTGAAATAGCTATTTTATTTGATGTAAACCTCCTAAGTGCAACCTTTATATTCCATTTTTTAACACAAAACACGCAATAATGGCTTGGAAGGTGCAGAACCACATTTAGCTGATGACGTAGCTGGAGGATTTATTCCATGTCCTAGTTCAGTTCTGAAACCTGGGATTATTTCCCTCTTTTTTTTGGAAAATCTAAGTTAGATATCTAGGTTTTTTAATAAATAAGATAATATTTATGAGTCTTTGTTTACCTGGAGTGTTAAGCAACTGGGAAAAAAAAGGGAAAAATAAAACCACTTATTTTGAATATTCATATATGAAAACAAATGACTTGTTCCAGGTTTGGTTGGGATTTAGGGTATCTACTTATTTTGCAGTAATCATTATGGACAATTATAATCATATTTATTTACCTATAAGCAAATGAATGTATTTTGTAATATGGTTGTGTTGACATTGAAACTTTTATCACTCCCAGGTAGAGGGTTTTATGCTGCCTTAAGACACCTCCACGTTCTGGCACTTCTGCTCCACCAAGTCTATAAATCTTTTGGGTGGAATGGGTGATTAATTTTGGTGTGAAGTCTGTTCATTGAATCACCAAGAATATTATCTGTGTTCTGTTCATGAAACCCAGGTGCAATCACTTACCGTAACAAATAGGAGAATAGGAAAAAAGATCCTCAGCACTGAGGCTGCTGGAAAAATCAAGATGTGATGAAGAAGGCAATAAGTGAAACATTTTGTGTTATATTATCACCAGAGAGAGAAAAAAGACCTAATTCAGCAGTTATTAAAATCCTGATATAAACAGGCTTTAGAAAAGATCAGGTTGAGGTTTGTTGTACAGATTGCACACGAGGGTTTTTCACAGGCTTGGAGCTCGAGAGGAAGAGCAGAGCAAAGCAAGGAGCAGGATTCAAGTGCAGCCTCGTGCTCTCTGCCTTCCTCGCAGTCCCTTCCCTTGTGCTGAGCCGTGTCCCTCGCCTCAGCAAAACACTCCAGTTTGATTTTCGGACCAGTTGAATCTCGGATGGGGCAGACGGCACTTGCACCTGTTTTATGTCTGTTAATGGCTTTCAGCTGAAAGAGGGTAGGTTTATATCGGATATTAGGAAGGAATTCTTCCCTGTTAGGGTGGGGAGGCCCTGGCACAGGTTGCCCAGAGCAGCTGTGGCTGCCCCATCCCTGGAAGTGTCCAAGGCCAGGTTGGACAGGGCTTGGAGCAGCCTGGGACAGTGGAAGGTGTCCCTGCCCGTGGCAGCGGGGTTAGAACCAGATGTTCTTTCAGGTCTCTTCCAACCCAAAGCATTCCATGATTCTGGGATGTCACAGCTCAGGTCACTGCTGAGCTGGGAAGATGAAGTCTCGGACTCAGAGAGTCGCCTCTGGAGCATCACCAGAGCTGTGTTGTGTCTAGAGCCACACTGGGTCTAGATGGTGCTGAGTGAGTGTAAGCCTCCCTTTGCCACAAGCAGCGTGGGCTTTCCCTGGGACAGCATTCCTGGAATTGCCTTCTGTCATCTCCTGCAGCTCTTGACATTGTACTGGTACCTGTGAGAGAACCGTCCGCGCTGAGGCAAGGCCGTGCCTCCCAGCTCCGCTCCTCTCTGCCTCCACTTACTCCTCATGTTCTTCAAATTGGTAAATCATATGACAATAAACAGAAATACCCTCGGTGAGGAGAGAAGGGGAAACTGTTGTTTATCTGGTCAGGTGGTTTAGATTAGCAGTGATGCTGGTCTGTATTATGTTACTTTAAATCATAGTGTCCCAACAGGACATAAATTATGAAGATTGTTACAGTATGTTTCATCCAATGTAAGATCAACAAATTGGAATAATTTTTTTAATAGGAAAATCAGTGCTTTGGCAAGGTTATTGTTGAAGAATTTAATTTAACTTGAGCTTTGCTTGCATTATTTCTTAATATATAAAAACTATTTGCATAATGTACGAAGTATAAACATTTTTTAGAATCAAAGGCAAGAATGCCTTTTCCAAGATTACATAGAGTGGCAAACTACTTAGAATAGATCAGTGTTTGTGCTTTTGCTGTCAAAAATGTTTGATATAGAGCTGGCAAGCTGCTTTCTTCACGGACATAATTGTAAACAAGTGTTGGGAGACAGGAACGGCGTTCTTTGGAGAACGTGGTGTAAAGGTTTGCACATTCAGCACTGCAGATCTAACACAGAGAGCAATGTTTACAGCCAGAATAGGACTATAAATAGGTAACTTTTTTTGGAGTGCAAAGCAGCATTACACTTCCATGTAAATGATGTGGGCAGATGAGAACCGGGGATGAGAGTGGTCAGCTCTGGACTTTTAAAGAATCTTATAAACACAGAAAAGCATAGACAATTCAGTTGGAAATGGGTGTTGTGGGGGTTTTCACAGTTTCAGATTTTGCTATGAAGACAGAAATGGCATCTCAGTCAATGCCATTATGTCTGAGTATTCTTCTTCCATCCCTTCTCCTCATTAGTACCCTTCACATTTTGGAGCACTGCTTTCCCCAGTCACGAGCGATGCTGGGGAAAGGGAGGGTTGGCTCTGTTCACAGTATTTTGCTGCTTGAGCTATTAAAGAGGAGAAAACCAAATTTCTACCAGTGGTTTGCCAGGTGGTGTTCACCTTCAGCCCCTGCTGGCTGCCCATGCCAGGATGGGGTGAAATGGAGGGAGTAGGGCATAGCAGGCACAACTCCTGAACTGCCAGAGGGGCAGGGACATGAGTAACCTGAGTTTAGCTCTCTTTTGGGGCTTGGTTTAGTTGCATTCTTAATTACTGTCCCACTGTTTGTGAAATGATATGAAAAAGGGGGAGAGCGATGTTCACCTGAGATACATTGTGGATGAATCCAGACACAGCCAAAAAAGAGGAGGAAAATATGCAATGCCACGTGGATGCAGTGTCCCTGAGGATGGGTCAGGCAGACTGATGATGCCAACAGGGGAGAATCCCAAAATGGGCACATGGTTCTGGGAATGAATACCTGTGCTCATGTGCTGCCATCACCTTCCTACATACTAGTTGGATTCCTCTTATTTTGTGTTTTAACCATCTTCATCTTTCAGATAAAACAAACAAATAAAAAATGTGTGTGGTTATATTGTTGAGCCTTTCAGCTGGTTTTCTTAAATACCTCCACTTCATCTTTCAGATGAAGAGATGGGACAGATGATCAGATGATGAAGATGCTTTGTGAGATGATTTTTGCATATTTATATGATCAAAGTCTGTAGTAATGGAGTAAATAGAGTTAAAATAAACCCTGCTTTTTTCATGAGAGCACAAACCTTGTGACAAGCTAAACCTTGACATTAAAGAGCTTTTGCCTTTTATCTGCTGGCCCATAGCTCACTGTTAGGTAATAATGTCAGCTGGATATGTGAAAGCTTCTGCAGTTTGGGAGTGAACCTTAATGATTTAACTTTATTGTTCTAAGTGTCAAACTGGTAAGGAGAACACGTGTTCCTGGGTATTTTTTGCTCGCGTGAGTGGAGAGCAAATGTGTGAGGCATGGTCATCTCCTGCCTGACACTGTCACTGTAACTTGACTAATTTATTAATTTCCCACTGATAAATGGTACAGATGCAGCCTGGGTGGGTGAGGAAGGGAAGACAGGTAGCCCTTACACTGCAGAAGGTCGAGGTTAATGCTACCTCCAGCATTATAATGACAGATGGGAGGCAGAAACCTAAATGTACTTGCGATTAGCACTTGCTTTCCTTGGCTGGGCGTCCGAAGGATTTAAGAAGCCCGAGTGCACACTTCATTTTAAAACAAACAAATAAAAAGTGTGTGTGGTTATATTGTTGAGCCTTTCAGCTGGTTTTCTTAAATATCTCCACTTCTGAGTCAAGTACTGTCAGCTGCTTCCTCCTGGAGGTGCACGGGGGTGATCCATCACGGGGGACTTGCGGTGGGTGATGTATGAGCACGACACAGCGACCTGTGGGCCTTTGATGTGTAACTCATCAAGATAATGTTGGCAAGCATTGTACAAAAGCAGCATGTTTAAAACGTATTAAGATGAATGGATTCCTTGCTTAAGAAGTGTGAAAGGAAGAATAATAGCAGCTTAGCTCCGGGATCCCGCCGTTCTCCCGGAGCCGTGCGGCGCTGTGCGCCGCGGAGGGCAGGATGGAATTTCATCTTTCCTCCCACTTCTGACAGCAAAGTGTCTGGCCCTGGTTTTCCCATTCTCAGGAAGCAAAAGTCACAGTAAGTCTTATTTTGTGATGGAGGATTTTATCACTTTCAAAAGCAGTTTGGCCAGTCATGAAGCATTCTGAGATAGCTGGATTTTTTTAAAGTTTGCTCTTGGGGGTTTTTTTTCGCTTTATGGGGTTAACTTGTTCTTCTAAGAGTAGCCCTGATTTTTATCTCGTGGAGACATAGTATGGCTGGTAGTGTTTAACAGACATTTTAGATGTGATGTTATGACTGAAACAACATTAGTTTTTAGTTCCTTCTGAAAGGACATGAAGGGAAGAGACGTGGCAGTGCACCCGAGGCATCTTGTCCATGCAGGATTGCTTCACTCCTTGCTTCTTCTATTGCTCCTCACGGTTCATTTTAGGACTCTGCACTCTGCCATCATTTGGGTGATGTGATGTACTTATGTAGAGTACCCTGTCTGGATGCTATTTTAGCCCAAATGTCCTGAAAGGGTTAGGTTGAAAATGTCTGTCTAATATGCCTGTTACTGAAATACCAGAATACTGTATAGTATTTAATACATCAAAGTCTCATTTAATACTTTTTTGTGGCTTCTACAAAATGCACAGATGCTTTTTTTCTCCTCTCTTTTTTATTTTTGAAGGAAAAATCAGAAAAAGGGGTAGAGGGGCTGCAGATCCCTGTTAATAATATTGTGAATGTTAGGAATTTTTTTAGGTCTCACTGTCATGAGTAAAGTGCTTGTCCCACTTTCATCAAGAAATGTGTGATGGTCTGATAAACTCTGCCCACCAGTACAGTCTTGACAATGATCTTGCACTGCAGACTGCATAATAATTTTCATTATTTTTAATTAAAGTTGAAGAAGTGCAGACTCCTGCTCAAATTAGGGTTGGTTTTGTTGCCGGAATGCGGTAATTACTTTAATTGATCACAAGATAGTTTCCTTGATCACCAATTAGACCAAATTACCGATCAAGTTTCAAGACGTGAAGAAATGTCCAAACTGATTTTATGTAATAGTGTTTTCATATCTAATCAAACCTAAATATCTTTTCCTTCCAGAGCCAGTTGTATTTTCCCAAAGAAAGGTTAAGGCTCTACAAATATAAAGGTGATTCATAAACAATAGTGTTCCAATTCATTTAATTAGCAAGGGAAGCATTTAGGGAACTTAATGGAGATTGCATTGGTAGCTCATTTTCCGTAGCTCGTTTTCTTAGCAAGAGATGCTTTTTGTGTGTAATTAAAATAAACTAAAATGCAAGGAGTAAGTTGCTGTGGGTGCAAGGAGGGAGAACCTCTCCGAGCAGAGCAGGGCACGACGGCGGGCGGGCTTCGTCCTTCGCTGGGACACCAGACTGGGGCTGTCGTGGGCAGCTGGAGCAACAAGCAGCAGGACCTGTCCTGGGGAGGGTTCTCCACTCTGGAATTTGTTCCTTTTCATGAGCTGGACACCCTCAAGCTGAGCAGTCTTGGTAGGATGGACAGTTTTGAGGCTGATGTCCGTTTTATCCAGCTGGAGACTTCACTGACTGCGGGGAAGAGGCAGTGGAGTGGTGTGTTGGTGCACGGACTGGGAGGATTTGGTGGTCCACTGATGGGGAGGATTTGTCACCTGAAGTCTGAAGGAAGGTCTACAGAGCAGATTAATTTTGCAGACTTGTTTGCATGTGTGATTCTCTCTGTGAGCCTTCGCTGGAGCGATGATTGCTGTCCCACAGCCAGTGACTGCATTTGTGCAGTGCAACCTGGGTCTGTACGTGGCTGACTGAGTTCCTGGGATGCACAGACAGACCCCAGGAGAGCATACACAACCTGGTAGGGGGTTTTATAGATTTATTCTTTTTTTTTCCCTTGCTGTTTGTTTCTACAAAGGCAGTCTGGCTGGAGACACGTCACTAATTTAAACTTCTGGGGACATTCCTGTGAACAGATTGCTGTGTTGGAAATAGCATTCCTGTCAAGCCCATGGACCCTCTAAAAAAACATTTAAATCAAGTATCATTCAGGACTTATTAATGTTTTCCAAATCATTGCGAACATCTGATGCACAACTTGCAGCTTTCTGCCCCAAAGCATGCTGCTGAAACATGGGCAAATTTTTAGAAGTAAGTGTTCACTCCAAGTAAAACTAAACCGAGCGAGGGCTTCAAGGGAAGTTGGATTTTTCTGAATTTTGGAATGCTCCTGGGTCAAAGAAAAAAAGCTTTTTAATTGCTGACAGTTTGGTGATTTCCAAATGACAAACCTCATTGGAGTGATTTTCTCTGATTATAACGTTTGCATTCATTTGACTGGCAAAGCGACCAACAAAGTCATACTTCATTCAGGCACCGATTCTTTTTCCTTTCCTTAAAGGTTTTTGTAATTTGTGAGAGGCAAAAAGACTTGAAACTATTATCAACCATTATATGTTATTCATGGACCACATGTTTGTTTGAAATGGCCATCGCTTGGTGGAATGCGGGCTAGGTACATTCTCTTTCATAAATTAGCACTAAAAAACTACCTAAATCAGGTAGGGTTTTGTGGAGCTTGTTGTATTATAATCTGAACCAGACTGTAACGTGGATGTTCCTCCAGCTTTGCATCTTAATTCAGGTCCTGAACCCCATGGATGGAGCTCGGTATGAACAAAGCTCGCTGCTGAGAGGCGTCCTGCTCACGCTCCCGGGCCCTTTGGGCCCCGCTGCATAATTGCATTCTTGATTTACATGGACATTCTAATTTTCTTTATAATGCAGTGATTTGCTCCTAAGTATTTTGGCAAGGGCCTGTTATTATTTTCTTTTTGAACCTGTGATAAAACCTGTGTCCTGGGGGAGCATGCCGTGCAGAACGTAGGGGCAGAGGATTGGAAAAACCTATTTTTAACTCATTTTAAGGGAAAATATTTCCAACAAAGCAGAGGGGCAAACCCATCTGCTGCCTTTTCCTCCCCAGTAAAATAAATAGCAAAACAGTTAGGCAGAAGGATGTGTTTCTGGAAGCAGTGTTGGTAGTACTGTGGCACAGTGCTTAATTAGAAATAGCACGTTTCTAAGATACAGTAAGGGAGAGGGGTTTGGGATGGATATTTAAAATCCCTGTTGGATGCTGAAGGTAAAAATCAGTGCTTTTCTACAATAGCTTTGAGTCCTGGAGTGAGTGACATTGAGCTGAGTGATTTACCAGGGTCTGCAGGGCATGAATTCAGCAGTACTGGGAAATCCACTAGTGGCATGAGAAGCTGAAATGCTCCTTTAACTCTGAGGTGCTGCCTCTGCAGCATCTCGAGGAGTTTTTGAGATTTTGGGTGAATCTTGCCAATCTGCTGCCAGCCCTGGCAGGCAGAGGAGTATTTTCCTCTTTGCTCTCTCTTTTCCCAGGCTTTTGGATTCATGACCCGGGTTGCTCTACAAGCAGAGAAGATGAATCACCACCCGGAATGGTTCAATGTCTACAACAAGGTAACGTGTTCACCAGCCCTAGTTACTCACAGGACAAGTTAAGGAGACCAAACCACTGGCCCATTCCCTCTGCCTTATTTGTAGCTTGTGTATAAGATACAGGAATGAGAGGTATCTTTATAAAGAGAGTTGAGATTTTAAAGAGATGCTGAGATTTGCGGTGGTGAGGAATGAAGTCCTTGCGCCTGCTGCCAACTGTATGGTTTGGGCCCATGGCTTCACCTCTCTGGCTGAGATCTAAAAATAAAATAGAAGCCTTTAAACTGTTATTTAGCTAAGCTGAATAAATCACTCTTTTGAAACTACTCACCAGCTCTCATTCCTTTCTGTGCAGCGGGCCGGGAGCTCAGCGGTGTAGGGCAGCAGACTGTTGGTGTGTTGGTACCTAAATGGGAGCCTGGCAGTCTCAGTTTAGGTGTGATTTTTTAAAAATTGTAGACTCCTATGTCTCAACATAGCAGCTTATAAAATTTGTTTATAATATTACCTAACTGAGGGTGGTCTCATATTTACAAGGGTCACAAGGATTACTGCAGCCCTCGAATGAAAGGTGCTGTGTGAAGGGGGAAATTATTGCTCTCCCTTTGGTTTTATTTTCTAATACTTCTCATTGCATTGTATCACTTTGTTTGGGGTAGCATTTGGTGAATATATGGCAGTCCCCCTAAAAATATACTAGAAGAAAGGACATGTGGATGAGCAGCCTGCAGCAGGACATCCCACCTCTCCACACAGCTGAGGCTCCCAGCACAGGCTCTTCCTTATCAGCCCCTCAAGTTTAAGGGACATTAAATGACCACTGGACAGAGTCATGATCACCACCTCTTCATGATTTTCCTGGCTTTCTAGAATATTCGGAATTTGCCTTTTTTTTTTCCTCTTCTGTCTTCCAAAAATCTTGGTCAAAGGCAAGGCAAAGTAATGCCCAACTTGGCATCTGGCTCAGTCTAGACAGACCCACGAGGCAGCCACGTCACAGCACCGTGCACTGGTCTGGTTTTTGTTTTTTTAATTAATCTGCAACAGGCTTAACAATTCACCTTCGGGGTGCTGGTTTTTAACAAAACACATGAGCCCCTGAGCCAGCTCTTGCAGTTTGGTCACTGGCCCAGGTTCTCCATGAAACCAATCCATGGAATTTAATTGTAAAGACCGAGTGATTTAATCGGACACCTCTTCTTGGATGAAGCCCAGGAATGCAAAGCCTGTGTTATTCTGCAAAGGGGCTCATTTTGATGAGATTCCAGGCTCTGCTAAACCTCCTCACCTACAGCATCTTCTGGTTTGCCTGAGCAGGGATGGTCCAGCTCTGTCCTTGCCAGGAGCACCGAGTGAAACCAGTTTGCTGTGAGACACACAGCATTCCCAGTGAACTCAGCCTACGTGTCAGAGATCAAAATGACTTTGTAACCCCTTTCTGTTCCTTTCTGACAGGTTCAGATAACTCTGATTTCCCATGACTGCGGTGGGCTGAGCAAGAGAGACGTGAAGCTGGCTCAGTTTATTGACAAAGCTGCTGCCTCGGTTTAACCAAGATGTAAATTGCTCTAATGCAGTGTCCACCCACATTTTGTGTTAAATGGTATCCTCTTTCCTTGTAACCCCGATTTCACATCCCCTTGAGAAAAGATATTTTGTGAAAAGAGTGGCTTAGCTTTGCTGACTTTTAAGACCTTAGTCTTGAGACCCTTCTGGATGTCTGTGCTTGTCCTTTCCCGTTGCTGGCTCTGCAGGAGGATGCAGCAGATAAACCAGCAATAAATAAGATTTGAACGCATAAATAAGTAAGTTTAGTATCTAAACCAAGCTGGAATGAAATCAGGAGCCCACCCACATGTGTCAGTGTTCCCCAAGCCCAGAGGAGCTTGTGGCAGCTGCCACATGATCTTGCCCCATTCCTGGCCACTTCCATCCTATGGATTTGTACCTCTCTGCATTTCACACAGCGTAAGAGCAGGTCAGTCCCCTCTGGCTTGGTTTGGGTTGGAAGGGACCTTAAAGCTCATCTTGTTCCACTCCCTCCATGCGCAGGGACACCTTCCAGGTTGCTCCAAGCCCCTGTCCACCTTGGACACTTCCAGGTGCAGGACTGGATCTTGCAGTTGGTGAAAACTTCAGCTCTGGAACAGCAAATTCAAAAAAATCCCGGTGAGCTCCCGACGCTCACATCAGTAAATGAAGCCTGCTTGGCTTAAGTGCTTGGCCAGGTCGGTGCTCAGCACCTTGCAGGACTGAGCCATTATTTGTGTTGTAGTGCTCCAGTACCTGCTGGATCAGGCCGGGGTAGCTTGGCCGGGTGCCCAGAGCCCTGTCCAGAGCTGCCGGCGGTGAAGGAAGCGGCATTAGCGGGATTCTTGCTAAGCTGGGCTCAACTGAACCTATGCTCACCCTTTCCTTTTTTTTTTTCCTGCTGTAGCTACAATTACTCATTGCAAACGTTGTTGCAGGAGCTGCAGATCCCACTGTCAAGGTTTAAAACCATTTCTTCCGTGCTTTCGAAGTCTTTGCTTTTATCCCGTGATCCTCACCCAGACAGATTCCCGGTGCCGGCAGGGAGATTTCATCCCGCTCCAGGCTCCCAGGGGGGCCTCTCGCCCTGCAGTCGCACTGCTGGGTGTCCCCAGCGTGCTCTGTCATGCCCTGGGAGCAGCTCCTCCCGGGAGATTGACACCTCCGAGAGGCCGGAGCGCATTGCTGGGATGACACCCGCGGCACAGCCACCAGCTACTGAGAGCTGAGACATGAGTGCCAGCCCCTGGATCGGGGGGATGTGCGAGGTGTGTGGTCTCTCGGATATTTCGGGCTGCAAAATGCCACGAGCTGCCACCCAAGCCCTCACGTCGATAAAATAAGAAAGGTATTTTTTGTAAATCCTCAGCGAGCACCACTGTCATGTGCTAATTAGTTGCAGGAAGCAAGATGTTGGGGTTTATTGTCAGAAACCCTACTTGGGATATCAGGTTAATACCTAAAAAGACCCGGATTCAGGCTACGTGCTCAGATGTCCTTTTCTCACAAGTGCCTTCCCCCAGTGAAGTGGAGGATTTCCCCGATATGGTTTGAAAATGGTCACTGTTGTGAGGAGTGAATAAAACTAAAACAAGCAACCAGGCTGTGATGGCTCCTGTTACTGGTGGGGAAGTGAAATGAGCTTCACCCAAAGTTTTGACAGCATCTCTAATGAACTGTGAAAAGCCTGTTGTTAGGAACTGATATGTAACTGTGTGTGCGCTGCATAAAACCAATAAAATCAAATTCCTCTTCTGTAATTTGTTTCTTTTTTAACGTACGTATGTGACAAAGCTGTTTGGTTTGAAGATAAATTTAAGATAAATAATATTTAGTTACTGGGAGGTCTTTGGTTTAGAATATTGATATTTATTTACATATTCTGAGAAAAAAAAATCCCCATCAACTAATTCAGCTCGGGAGAGCTGTGCTGTCTGGCTATGGCACAGAGCTGTCCTGGGGTGTTGAGAATCCTGACCTGCAAAAAGGCAAAAATACTCAGGAAAGGGAAGGATGGCTTTGAAATGCTCAAAGTTCTGTCATCAGTGCTTGTTTAGCCATAATTTCAGCCATAATTTAGTAATTTCTTTTTAACTTCTGGGGCATCCCACAGACCCGCAAGCGAGGTGAGCATTGCTGTGTGGTACTAATAAAAATGACATAACAACAGGGAATAAACAGCTTCTACTTTCTTTTCCAGTGAGTGCTGACTTGGGAGGCACTCTCACAGTGAAATCCTGGCGCTGCAGATGCCATAAGGAGGATCTTTCCTTATACAAGCAGCATTTATTATGGGGCTGGTTTGGTTTTTAGACAGGTTTCCCGGCGTTCCTGAAGCGCAGCCCCAAACTGTGCTGAACTTCACCTCCCACCCTGTCTTGGCAGCATCCCCAACCTTCTGCCCAGCTGGGCAGGGGAGTCCTGTGATGCTGGGGAGCCCTGAGCCACCTTCATGTAGCTCCCTAAATCCACGGCAGGCATCTCCCAGCCACTCCGTGCTGCCACATCTGCCCAGCTCTTCCCCCCCGTAGGTGTGCGGCGAGCGTGGGGTGCCGGGGGCCATGGGGAGGGGGTGCACAGCCTCCCTGACTGAGCTGGAACTTCACAGCAAATTTAGGCAGCAAGGATTTAGTGACAGGTGCTGGATTTGGGCCAGGAAACTCAGCCTAAGGCTCCTTCTCTTGTGAAGAGCATCATCAGCTCAGCCCTGAGCCAAAGCAGCCGGCGCACAGGGTTTGGGTCCTTCCCAGGTGATGGCGTTGCGGGAGCTGTGCTGCTCTGTGATGTTACAGCCCGAGCAGCTGCCCAAAATACAGCTTCCTCTGCTGTGCTGGCTTCTCCTCGGGGTCAGCCTGGTGCCTGCTCCCCATGAGCCCACGGAGTTGCACCCCAAGGCAGCATGTTGCTGCTCCTGCAAACTAATCACTAATCACAGCTTCAGCTCACGGCTGCCAGCCACCAGGTTAAATAGCTCCCTTGGAGTTTGGGGGGTTTTGTTTTTTGTTTTTTTTTCTTTAAGACTGATTGTGGATTGAAATATTTGGATAATCTGTCAGAAAGAACCTCCTTGCAGGCAGCTTTCCTGTGTTGAGACTGATGTAACTCACTGTGTCCCCTCCACCAACCTTGTCCACGGCGTGTGGGAAACGCCGTCCCTGGGAGACCCTCCAGTGGTGCTCCGTGGCCACAGGAAATTAAAAAGCAAAAACTCGAGGCTGAGAGATGCCTGCAGTGTGCTGTGTGGTTGGGATTGGTGCTCAGCCCCCGTGAGGCTGGAGATCAGACCTTCACAGGACCGTCTCTGAAACAGGGCCAGCAAATAATCCTTTTCTTTCCCCCCAGTGGGAACTCAGGTCCAGTAAACTGCAACACTCATATTGAAAGGAGAGGCAGCGGCATCAGATGTGCTGCAGGGCTCTGGGGATGGGCTCCCACAGCTCTGCAGGAACATGTTAGAAAGGAAAAGTCTGTCTTGGTGTGGGAGCCACGGCTTGGTCTGGCTTCACAGGGATTCCTCCTGCCCTTCCTCCTCCTCCTCCTGGCTGCCCAGACTGCAGGCAGGGCTGTGGTGGGGGAGTGGCTGAAGAAGAGGTGGGGTTTCTGTTAATGAACCTCTCCCATCTGGAGCACAGAGAGTCACCTGGGGAAGGCAAGAAGCACCCAGTTCTTTCATGGGGCCATCATGCAAGTGGCACATGGAGCATCCAGATCCTTCCTAGGATGGATGAGTTGCCTCCAGTTTTCTTACTAGACCCTTGCAGCATCTATTTGAGGCTGTTGCAAGGTGTGGTCCCGTGTGCCTTGGCCAGGAGGGGATGGGGGTCTGGCCCCCATGGCTGCTTGGGGTGGCTGTCAGGCCACTGTCCTCCCCTGTGCCATTGCCTGCACTGGCTCAGAGTCTGGATAAAATGCATTTCAGCCTCGGATCCCTTTGCTTATTTGACACTTTCCATTCTTAAAATGCCATTGTCTGGTCCTTTCCACGGCAGCCCTTTCCCCCTCATGGTTTTGGCTCAGTTGAGTTAAGCTCCCTTTTAATACTCAATTTTCACATTGAAAAATCTCTTTTGGTCACACTGCTTGATTTCCTTGTCTTACACAAGCCAGCTACTGTAGGCAAACCTCTGAGCCTTAATTATATATCCCAGTAATACACAGCCAGGCCTGGCTAACGTCAAGAAGCCCAGTCACGAGCACCAGAGGTTTCCAAGAGCTCTGGCTGCAGGACCAGGCTCCCCCCAGGGAAGCAAGTGGCACATGCCAGCACTCTGAGGCACTGGCACAGGTTTCCCAGAAAATTTGTGGCTGCTCCATCCCTGGAAGTGTTCAAGGCCAGGTGGGATGGGGCTCTGAACAACCTGATTAGTGGGTGGCATCTCTGCCCATGGCAGGGGGGGGAAACGAGATGGCCCTTAAGGTCCCTTCCAACCCAAACCTTTCTGGGATTCTGTGACCTCAGATGCCACCACCCTCCTCATGGCCTTCCTCCCGCTTGTCTTACCTGCGGACAGCACCACACACCCCCACTGCAGGGGACAACCAGAGGTTTCCAGACCCTCCCCATCCTCCAGCTCCTCAAGGACAGCAGTGGGATGAGTGTGGAGCACTACTCCATAGCTAAGTCACAGCAGAGAGAGGGGGATCCAAGCCCAGGACTCTCCTGTACCCACATGTCAGGGGCTGGTTGGCCCAAGAGGGGCTGATGCTTGTGGTAGCCCATGAGAAAAGGTGAAAATTAATAATTCCTGATTTTTTAAGAAGCCCATGACTTGTCCATTGTATGTTCCCCCACTTTCTTTATCCTCAAAGGAGGGGAGAGATTTTCTTCTTTTACTACAGCAGAGTAGACACACACAAAAAACCCCCAAACCTATAAAACATAGGTCGTGTCCTATTCTTGGTGTGTGTGTATTTTTCATCTCCTACTTAGTTTTCTCCTGACGACTCTGGAGGTTTATTTTTCAGCAAGGAGCTTATGTGGGCAATGAATGCTCAGCCAGCATTTCTGCCTGTAATTAATTGGCTGGGTAGCCCACCAGAAGTGGGATGTTTATTGGCACAGGGCTCTTATAATGTTCACTTCTGAGCCTTCATTCCTCTAGTTTGGATCGTAAACTTCACTTATCACCAGACTTTTATATGTTAATTATTCTGTGTCGCTGGGAGAAGGGAGGACATGTAGGAGTGCATGAAATAATGAATGATTTAGACACGGGGGATCAGATGCTCCAGTTTGGGCTGACTGATTATAAGAGGGAAAACTGATGCATGATGGCAAAATTGGGGAGATTTAAATCCGGGTAAGTGGGTGTTTGTTGGTTTGAGCCTCACGATGCACTCGTGGAACTCGAGTGCCAGGAGATGCCTCGTCTGGGGACCACAAGGAAGAAAACCTGTAGGATAAGATTTGGCACCACTGCCCCCTGAGACACTTAAAGTGTTGAGGTGCTTTGAAAAAAATCCCAGTCAGCACAAATCTGCAAGTTTAAGAGCCTAAATGCCTTTGAAAACCTGGGCCGTGCAGCACCAGGTTTTGATGGAAGTCGGGGGGACTTAACACCTGAGGGACTGGGACCACTGGGAAATTGCAGCCTGGCTCTGGGTGAGAGTGCCTAGAACGGCTTTGCTGGGGGAAAAAATGCCAAAGAGAAAAATTCCTCAGAGTCCCACAGTCCCTTCCCATTCCAGGGATGCTGTAAATAACCTGCAAAGCCCCACCAACTCCAAGGGCATTTGGTACTTGGGTTTGTGTCCTGACCTGGAGGGACGAGTGCCCTGAGCCACTTGGCATCCCAAGAGACAACACCTCTTTGCCTAAAATTTGTTTAAAATGCGATAGAACCATCTAAATACATTTTGCTGAAGGTGCAGGAGGCTGTTTATGCCTCCGTGTGTATTGTTATTTATTAATTGAAGCCTAAATTAGCCCTCAACAGGTTAGCAGTATTTAATGCAGAGAGCTCAAACATGCAACACATTCTTGGCACGTTTCCCTTTATTAATTAAAAACCTCTTTAAAACACTCTGCCTTCCACCTTGGAGCAATAAATTTCTACCTTGAGGAAATAATTTCCTTGTTGTATTCCATACAGAGGCGTTCTGTTAGCTGCAATCCCCATTTCAGTGTAGGCCCCATTCAGCCTTATTTCAATTTCAAAATAAGCTTTCAAAATGCAAGGTTTTTCTATTAAAAAAAAAAAAAAAAGAGAAAGAAAAAAAACTAAAAAAAAAAATAACTCTTCTGCTTTTTAAAAAATATATTTGGGATTAATTCTGATGTAGTTGACTGCCTGTGCATACTGTGAGCCACAAAGCTCCTTCTTAGTAAGAGCTCACAGAACTCTGCAGTGGTTTCTGAAGCAGGAGAAGAAGCCTTGGTGATCCAGAATGAGCTGATGGTCCTGCATGGGAGGCACTGGGCTGCCTGCAGTTGCTGGGAGTGTTTTACAGCCCCCCTGCCACCCCCAGCTCTGGGTGGTTGGTTTTCTTTATGACCACGTGCCCCAGCCCAAACCTGCCCGACCCCATGACATAATTTGGCAAAAATGTCACCTGTTTTGGGGGGGTTGAATGGCTTTTGTTCCCCTGCTAGGCCTGGGCTGTGCCTGCCAGAGAGATCTACGTGTGCAGGGAGGCAGGAAAACCCTCTGCTGTTTCCTCCAGGAATTCAGACCAAACTCAGCGGGTTTAGAGATGAGGGATGGTTGTGGTCTCTTGTCTCTCATCCTGCATGACAGAGAAGGAGCAGCCAGACACTGAGGGCAGCAGAGACGTTAATCCACCATCAGTTTGTGCTCAAACCCCAGGGCACGGGGGTTAATTGCACTGATCATTTTTATTCAGCTAATTTATTAATGCAGGAGCTTGGGAACAGCTGCATCCCTTATGCGGAGGAATCCCATTAGTGCCCGGGAGCTCCTGCCCTGCCTGGCACATCTGCCTTCTCCAGAAGTGCACTGGGGATGGGGATCCCAGGCAGCCCCCTTGCCAGCCCACAGCTGGTGTGAAGCAAATGGAAGGTTCTACAGGGTGACAGTCCCAAGGGTCACCTCCTTCTTGCTGAGAGCGTCTCCTTCCTGCACTTGTTCTTTCTGAGAGCACAAAATCACTCAGAGTGAAGGTTTCAGTGAGCTGCTGGATGCCATCGACAAGGCTTTGTGCCACCCTGATATGATAATTATGGGTGGGTTTTGTTTCACCATCCCATTTATTGCCCTGTGTTCGCCATTCCTGGATCTCCGGGTTGACACATGGAACAGGTCAGTAATGGTGGAAGAGGTGACTACAGGAGAGACTCCAAGACACAAAACCAGGTGCCCTTTTGAGATACTGAGTATTTTCATGGGATGAATGGATATTTTGGAGCTATTTTCCCTGGGGGAAGTGCTCTCAGCATGAGCCATGCTGAGAGTCTAGGAAGACACCATCATATGGTGCATCCTGGAAATGGACTGGATTCATCCCCATCAGGAGGACTAATGCTGTTTCCCAGGACTATGCAGTGTCAGTGTGGATCAGGGTTCATCACAGATGGGAACGATATCCTGCTGGAAAATTCATGGTTGTTCATTGTGCCTGGCATGTCCTGGGGTTTGCAGAGTCCTGGTTCTCCTCTGGATGCACAGCCCCAAGCTCCATCCTCGTGGTCTGGCTCACATGTTCCACCCCTCAGCACGCCTGGGAGAGAGGAGAGAGCACATTCCATGTTTATGGGACACTGGGGTTGGAGAACGTGTTTGCATTAAAGTTTGGGAGTAAGAAGAACCTGCCTTCTTACAGCACTAGTCCAGGCTGACCTGGGCTTTCCCTCAGCAAGGGACTTCTCTGGATCTTATTTGGGGAACAACTAACCCCCGGCAGCAAGTCTAAACCATGTAACCAGAAAAACCTCCCACAAATCCCCCAAATGGAGACTGCTGAGTTTTACATATCTTGGGTTAACCTTAATGTGGTACAAGCCTATGATCACAGCGTGATACCTATTGTTTAAAAAACCCACAGTCTGGCCTGGAGTCCAGAAAAAAACCCCTGGATATCAAAAATTCCCTTTTACCCTGGACTCCAGGTGACTGTGGTTACTGTCAGGAATCTCTCTGTTATTTCCTCCCTACCACTGATCAGGACTAGGGCTTCTGAAAACTGTTTTGGGTGCACATGGCACATGTGAAGCCACTCCTGGGTTGCCATTTTGCCATTGTCCTCTGATCTTTTGGGAGAATATGCTTTTCAGGGATGTGAAAGAAAATTTGCAGAGTCAGGAGGCTCAACATGATTCAAAATACTTGGGATGTCTCCATTGTTCCTTGCCCTGCTGGGTGGATGGAGGGGTGCTTGCCAAGGGTGCAGTTCTCCATGCACCCTAGATGTGGCCCTTCCCATTTTGTATGGCATTTTGTGATCTTTTACCACGCTCTTCTCCCACTGCAGGTTGCAGCATCACTACTGGGAACATACTGGCATATTGGGAGAGATTGCGGAAGTCACGAAAGCAAAATCTTTTCCAGATCATGAGAAGATGGAAAGTTAAAAGCTCTTTAGGCAGAACAGGACCCTTGGTGGCTGTCAGAGCCCTGCCTGCGACCTGTGCTTCCAACCTTCACTGAAATAAGGCCGAAACCTTTGTGACTGAAAATAATTCAGGAAATCTCTGCTCTCCCTTCCGTACTCGGGGCGGGTGGAAGTGCCGCCACCCCTCTGGCCCTGATGGAGGGAGGAACATCGAGCGCTGGAGCGACTGTGGGCTTGGGAACACATCACAGCCTGGGTCCTTTTCCTGGAAACCTTGTGGCAAGGCTGGGATTAGAGCCCAGGCCTGCAGTGCTCTCCCTGCCAGCTCCCTCTCTCTAAGATCGAGCAGCCTTGGCACAGCGAAAGGGCTGCTCCGAGTCGAGGCAAACCAACGGGCACTCAGAGCCAAGCAGCTCGTTTCTTCGCTCCGATGCTCATCAGCACCCCAGAGCAGCAACCCTCTTGTCTTCGCCCGGCGGTCTGAGCGCAAACACCCCCCCCGGCCCGGGGTAACGGGAGAAGGGAAGGGCAGAGCGGAGCGCCCGGCCGTGCCCCGCACAGCTCAAGCTGCCCCGGCACAGAGCTGCTCCCGAGGGCTGCGTGACCGCGGTGGCACAGCCTGCCGTGCCAGGGGGGATGAGGACGGAGGCACCCGGACCCCTCCCGGGGATTAGCAGAGCAGGGCTGACTGCGCAGCTTTACTTCGACGCCTACACCGTCCCCTGTTACTGTTCTACGGCAGGAAGCCAGAAATGAGTGCTGGGGGTGACAAAAGCGGGGAAAATGCCTGGAGGGGACCTGGCATCTCTCCTGGCTGGATGATGGGGATCAGAGGGGTGGGTGCCTTGTAGCAGGGATGCTGAGGGCTCACGGCTGCTCCTCGGCTCCTGTGCAAACGGGCTCAAGCCTTCGGTGACCTGGGCATGAGGCAGCCACAAGCTGTGCCTTTGGTGGCACTGCTGGTGAAACATCAGGCGAGTTTTTCTTGGTCTTGACGATTTTGTATGACCACACCTTGTGATCCTGCGCAGTCACTGGGAGTTCAGCATTGCCAGAGGAACATAGGATCCCAGAATGTTTGGGTTGGAAGGGATCTTAAAGAACATCTGGGCAGGGACATCTTCCACCAGACCAGGTTGCTCCAAGATGCTGGGCATGGCTGGGGGAAGGCCATATACCCCCTCATGGCCCACTGATTTTCCGTCTCATTGGACTACATGCAATGGAGCTATTGGAGAAAAGCAGGTTTTCATCTCATCTCTCCACCAAATTTGTCACATCGCGTATTAGAGCACCACATGTGTTTCCATCATGTTGGCAAAGTTTTAGGAAGTATCCCTCATAAAACACAAAATGATTACAAATGAGAACATGAAGAACAAATTCAGCAGGAGCTGAATTGTCCCTGGTTTCTCCTTTACCCTTTTACAAGGAGCTCCTGTTAGCAACTCTCAGTCAGCTTGGGTGAAGGCTTTGAGGCACAAAACCCCTGCAAATGGCAACGCAGGGCTGGCATTGGAAAGGCAGATTTAGGAGAGTGGTGGAGATGAGCTCTGGGGTTGGTGGCGGGGAGAGCTCTGCAAGATCAACCCACTCATCTCTGTCAGAATGCATCAATAATTTTGCTTAGATACTGCTCATGTCAGGCTCTCATTTATTTCAGTGCTAGAAGCCACAGCATAGTGATGGAGAGGGTACTTTCTAGAAATCTTTACTGTGAGGGTGGTGAGGCCCTGGCACAGGTGGCTCAGAGAAGCTGTGTGTTGGGACATGGCTTGACACCTTTGGCCAGGCTGGGCAGAGTGAATCGGTTCTCTGGATGGTGTCCTTGGTTTTGGGAGGTGCCAGCAGCCTTGCTAGTGCCCAACACACAGTGTGATGCTGACCCTCAGCTTTGTCCTGGGGAGACTCACGGAGCAGCCAAGTACCAATTGGTGTTCTCAGCAAAGAGGCTTCTGCTTATTCATGAGGGATGTTAATGTACTTTGTGAGTTGGATTGTCCTGCAGTTTGGGCTGGTGTAAATTAGGACCAGGCCAAAAAAGTCGGGAGGGCTGCACTAGTGTGAACTGGGCTTCACAAAATAGAAAGGAGAGGCCCCTTTTGTCAGGCCATGGCTTTTCCTCAGAAGCTAAATGATACATAATGTTTATATAGTGTTTTGCCTCTCCTAAATGCAGGCTAGACATTAATTGATTCCAGGTTTGCTCTGTGAAGTAGGTCAGCTCTTTCCAAGTTGCAGATAAAGGAGAGGAGGGGATGGCTGGGAGGTGCACGGGGGGTCAGTGCCAGCGCTGGGGCACCCACACTGGTGGCTGCCCTCCCTGCTGGACCACGCTGCCAGCCTAAATATACACCACTCCTGATGTATGCCGAAATCAGCTGGGCCTCTGTAAACCCAGCTACATTAAGCCCAGTTCAAATGAAATCTGTTTATGTCTCCATCGCTCGCCACTGGTCAAAGCAGGACTTAACCAACCTAATGCTGTTTGTGTTCAAAGCCTCAAAGCCTGACCGTCTTGAAGTGAGATATAAAGTACTCTCTGGGACCTGGCTGGAGGCCAGGAAACCATTTCAGACCTCCCCCTCTCTCTTTTACTCGTGGGGCAGTTTAGAAAAAGCATCACACATTTCAAACAGTGATGGCAAAAAATAATTTTAATTCACTTCTGTTTACATAGCGTTGGAAGCTTGGGAGGGTTTGTAAAGACAACTATTAATGGCTTGAACTGGCACGGTTCAAATGTTGCCTTGGTCTGGGAACATGAGCTGGATCCCAAGGCCCTGGCACTGGGTCAGCCAAGCATTGGCTGAGGGTTCTGGGGAGAGAGGACCCAATGGCTTGGTGGGTCCCACTGTTGTGTTCCCTCTTGTCATCTTGGAATCAGCCTGCTTCCCCCTCTGCTGAGGCTGACCTGCTAAAACCCAAAGCCTGGATCTGGGGACACACCCAGCTCTTCCTGGTTGCCTCCATTTCTGGCTACCCAGCCTGGAGGTGTTGTGTGACCAGACTGTGGGGCAGTGGAGTGTCTCCATCCTCTCAGCACTGCTCCTCCACTGCTGTCTCAAAGCTCAGCTTCATAAAGCTTTTTGGTCCAGCCTTTTGGGACCGTGGCCCTTTACTTTTGGTTCATACACTGTGTGAATCAGCTCCAAAGCAGGTGGAGCCATTCCCCAGTGTGCAGTGTGTGGGTTGGATCCCACATGGAGCACCCCGACCTCCCTCAGGCCATCAGGGAGGTGTGATGAGCAGGCACTGGCACACCTGCAGCCTGAGCCTGGCCTGTGTGTTACACACATCCCTACGTGTATTAGAAGTCTCAGACACAGTTTTACTGGTCCATGGCACAGCAGGATCTTGCACCTATAAAACTGCTCTTAATTACTTCCCAAGTTACTCAGGAGGGTGATGCTGATTTTGTCTTATAATCCAATGGGACTTTGTTTAGTATAAACTTCTGCCCACCCATGGCTGGATTTGGACACCACTGGCCTGCTCATGGAGGCTGCCCATGTCATTTTTGTTTTGCAGTCTGTGCCTTCCACACTGCAGCACTTCCACACAGAGCTGTGATGCTGCTGTGGGGCGCTGGCAGGTTGGTAAGTGCCTGCACAAGGGGTGACAGCCTGGGAAGTGCCTGTGAGCCTGGGTTGGAGGGTGACAAACTCCAGGTCCTCCCTCCCAGTATGCCCAGCTCCCACATGCACAGGGAGGAAGAATCATCCCCTCTAGCTGTGGCACTGGCTACCTCTGATGTGTTTTTGCTCTGCTTTGCCAGCTGAGTTTGAAACAAGCTCTGTAGTAACAAAGAAAATAGTAGGGAAAATGATAATTGAGAACTAAATCCATGCCAGCATCAGTTCCTGCATCATCTAGACACTGCTTTGAAGCTCTCCACTCCAGATATTACCTCTGTGATCCCTGGGATTATCGTGTACCGTGGCATCAGAGTGCCAGTATTACACCATGCATAAGCACACACTTTATCTGCCTGCTTTGCAAGTCAGCCTTGCCCAGCAGACGATGGGGATGCTTAAAGGCATGTTGGTGTTAGAGGCTGGATCACCTACTGCTGCCACTCTGGCTCTGGCTGAAACCAGGGTAGGACTAACCTGACCTCGTTACCCAGCTCTGATGTATTGTGCACCCAAATCTGCGCTGTGTGAAACGCTGTGTTTAAAGGAGAAACAATAATTTATGAAGATAAGGTTTTATATGCAGACCAGAGACTGATCTTTGCCAGAGGACTCCCTTGAGGTGTTTGTGACATATTTCTGCAAGGCTGCAGGCCCTGAACAATGTGGTTGCATGACAGGGAGAAGTAGGTAGAGAAGGGGTTTCCCACTGCAGTCGTTGGGCTGCAGTACATTATTTTCCTGTGCTGGGAGAAAGTGTTGGATGGGAGATCTGTGAGTAACACACAGGCTGAGGAATGCTTTGTGAGCTTAGTCATCACCTGGGTGAATCAGACAGGGAGAACAGCCTTTATTCTGCAAGACATCCCCCTCCCACAGGGATTTTCCTTAAAAAAGGGCTAAAAGTTCGTTCCAAAATTATGCTACTGGGTGGAGACCAGGTTCACCCTGCACAAGAGGTGATCTTTAGGTGGATGCTGTGTTTGATGTGGCACTCAGAGGCAGCAGCATGCTCTGATACACATAAGTCACATTACCCAGAGCCATCCCCTCTGCCTGTGCCAGCAGCAAGGAACATGGTAGGGGAGGGTTTGAACTCGGTGGGAACTTCCCTGAGTTCAAGGAGTGGACAGTCCAGTTAGAAGGAGATTAAGAAAAGTCCTGAAAATGGATTTTCTGTTATAATAGGGATCCTTACCTGGATCCTTCAGTTCATGCTCCTCTTGCCTGCCGGTGCACCAGGGCGAGTTCCAGCCGAGGAGGTTGTTCTGGACTGAAGTTGTTCTGGACTGAAGTTGTTCAGGACTGATGCTGGTGTGGGAAGAGAATCAGCCCCAGAGCTTTCAGACCTGTCATTGATGCTCACAGGTGCAAGACACCACGAGGGGAAAATGCAACTGGGGACAACTGTGAGAGGCAGCAGCACAACACCTCAAACCAGCACAGGAGCCGTCGCAGCGAATGTTTCACCGCTTACCACCCTCAGCATGGGATGCACTCCAGGGCCTGCTTTTCTGTCCAATTTTCCACTTTGCACTGAAATTGGCACCTCAGAATAGACTTGTGTGCAGTTCCCCTGGCTTGACAAGCTGCTGCTCCACACGGAATGCTCCCCTCCAGGCTGAGGCCGTGCTGGGTGCCTGCCTGTGGGTGCAGGACAGAGACTTTCTGGAGTCAGGTCCTCAGCCCCTGGGCTTAGATGCTACAAAGAGAAAAAAAAAAAAAGGTAAATCAAAACATTTGGAAATCTGTTTCTTATTTACTGTACTGCCAAGCTGCTGTAAGACTTGCTGGAATCACAGTCCCAGAAAAACAGAGTGGAAAGGATTTTCCTACTGATTTTCCTACTGGTGGTGGGAAAGACCTCACTGCCTGCTGTGTGCTGGGACAGGTGGAGATAGGGACAGGGATGGTCCTTCTGCTTGCTTGTGAGGGGGAGGTGAACATTCCTTGTTTCTCCTCTGCCCTTCTCAAGAGGGGAGTTTACTGAATATTGTGAAGAACTGAAGGCAGACTGGAATACCTGGGGAAGGAATACTTGGAGAGCTACTTCACAGGTTAGGTTTTGGTGGTGATGACAGATAAACATGATGTCAGCTCACAGTGGCAGGACAAAAAATGCCAGATGCTCAGGCCACGGCAGGTTTTGCTGGATGTTTCCTGGAAGGATCTCTCAGCACCACATCACTGTGGGCACAGAGGCAGATACCAAGGCAGTCTCTGCTCTGGGGACTGTGAGCAGAGGATGGTTTATGGTACCAGGGAGCTCTTTCCAAAGCATCAAGGACATGCATCTTCCATTTTCCACCACAAGTGCTGTGCTTGCATCTCTCCTGGGAATGTCACACATCATCACACACACTGCAAGTGGGGTAAGTGGAGCAGGGAAAGTTTCCCAGAGGCTTTTGGGCCATGATGCCAGGAGTCATAATTGCCTTGGCAGAGGCAGCCACAGTTGTTCAAACCTGCCCTCTGCCCGTGAGTCAGAATGGAAGTGCTGGAGCCATGGGATGGCTCGGAGCAAAGATGCAAAGGTGGGAGTTGCTTCAGAGATTTTTATTTCCTTGAGGGAAAGCCTGAAAAAATATTAGTGAGGGAGCGAGAGAGACTCCAGCAGCCTCAGAGCCTGCCTGCAGCTCACAGGGGCAGTGCTGGGCTTTTCCAGCTGGGATGGCAGGGAACAGCATGAGAGCTGCCCACAGAGGATAGGACCATCTCTGTGGCCCCCAGGAACAGCAGTGCCAGGGCAGGGAAAGCAGCCGTGCAGTTTGTGGTGCCTGTGGGTGAGCCCTGGCACCAGTGACGTGCCCCATGAGCTGTTCAGGGCATGTTTTGCTGAGGCAGCACTTGCCTGGCAACCACCATCCTGCTCGGGACACAGAGCCAGTTCTAGCAGAGGGACAGAGCCCCAGGTCATGTGGGGAGGTCTCATGGAGAACCAATACCCCATGTGTGGGGTTACAGATGTGAGCGTGTCCTATTCAGGCCAGAAAGCATGAGGAGATGGCTCAGCAGGGCTTCCTGAGGACTACTGGATTTGGCCACCCTGGAGGATCATCAGCAGTGAAACACTTTTGCTGTTGGGGTGTTGTCAGTCCCCCTCTGGTCTATGGAATGGAGCAAAGAGCAGAGCTGAGGGGGAATAAACCCTCAGCATCACCAGCCTGGGCAGAAGGGATGGGAGCTGCTTGCTCTCCCAGCATCATGTCCTTGCCCATGGCACCCAGCTCCATCTGAGCATGGAGAGAGGCAGCAAAAGGACTGGGGATGGAGGAAATGTGGGATGGGTGCTCATGGAGCTGGAGCTTTTCAAAGCCTCTGTGGGGAGGACTTGATGTGTGAATTGCTTCCAACACATGGAAACCGTGATGGGATAGAGTCAACCTGGCTCCACAGGAGGGCTGAAGTGGTCAGAACCTGGGATGCCCTGAGGTGGGTGTTGGACCAGTCTGGAGGCAGATGGGAATGGAAACCCCAGTACCAAGCTCTCCCCAACCTTGGGGAGGTCCTGTCACCTCCAGCCCCCGAGTTCATGGCTCAGAGCCATCTCTCGTTTAGTCCCAGTGAATTACTGAGCCCCAGGAAGCCAACCTTACTGAGGCTTTTGTACAAGTCAAGGGCTCAAATTGAGCGGGAGCTTGGGGAAACCGTTTCCCTTGTTAAAATAAATGTATTAGTTTAATACGTACCAGGAGAGGATAGGGAGTTCTCCTTGTTAAATATTTACCAGTCAAACCCTGCTGAGGACTTACTTGGAGCAATTCAGCTTTAGTGATTTCCTTCTATTGTGGTCTCAGTCTCCAGCATCGCTGGGAAACCGCCCGGCAGGGCCAGGAGGGCTGAAGGCAGAGCCGAGCCCTGGGCAGTGAAATTGTGGCTGGGACGGTCACTCACCACTCTGGGGACACTGTGGGGCCTCGGTGGGTCCCCAAATCCTCCCTGGGACCTCCATGGAGATGGTGGTACCTGCCTGGAGCAACACAACAAACAGCCTTGTTCCCAAAGGGAAGAAGGTACAGGAGGGATGCCCGACAGTGAGGCAAAAGTAAATAAATTTTAAACATTGCTCTGTGCCTCATCTCTCCTGGCAGACCTGGGAGCACCCCAATAGTGTTCTCCTAGGCTCACCACTGTGAATTTTAACAAGGAGTGTTATTTCTATGGGGCTAATCACCTTGGGAGTGGGAATCATTGTAAAGAACCCAAATTGTGAATTACCTTCGTTTCCCTAAGATATCCCTACCTGATGGTGGAGTTAAGCCATGGTCTGATAATATCCCATAGCTCAAGATTTCCTGACATAGACATTCTATTTATAGGATCAATTTTTATTTATGTCATTTACATGTATATATACCAACCTGACACACATTTACATAAACAAGTTATCATTTACAAGTTTATATTCCAGCACTCCCTGCGGTTCTTAAAAATGGAAACACATTTTTTTTGTAACCAAGCTGAATTCTGAATATTTGTATTGTGGGTCACTCCCACACTGTTTTGTAACAGTGTTGCTTTTCCTTAAACTCCTCGGAGTAAAACGGGGAAACGGAGAGCAAGAGGGATCTCTGTGGAAATGCTCATGGCTCCTTGGTCCCTCGCTCTCCTGCGTGCAGAAATCCCAGATTTCCAGGGATCCCGTCGCCAGTTGCGTTTTTTTTTGAAGAATGACTCTATTAATAATGTTAAGAGAAAACAGATGGGTGAGGTTTGCAACCAGAACTGTGGATATTCCAGGAGACATCAATTGTTGGAAGTAAACAACAGCCCTGATTCAACAAAGCTCTTAAGCAGACGCTTAACTTTGAGCATGCACTTAGCCCAGGCTTCAGCGAGGCGTTAACATATGTTCTGCTATATAAGGAGGGACTTAAGTACCTACTTACAGTTAAGCTTGTGCTTAAGTGCCTTGTTGAATTGGGGCCAACCCTTGAGCTCTCCCTCTGTCTCCCTGACATTAACTATGCCTGACATCCAGGAAATTCAAGCAGGGGCTGCTGTAGTCACCTACCAGCACAACTTTTCCCTTCAGACAGTGGCTGCACCTATTTCACAGCACGGCCAAAGTGCTCTGGGTGACAGGGTCAGGTCACTCCGTGCACCTCCGTGCCCCCATCACTCCCCATCCCTTGGGACCTCCATGACACCACCTGGGGAAAGACCAAGAAACCATCAGGTTTCTAAGTCCCTATGAAGACCCCACCTAAAAAACTATTGTGTCTTTATAATGGATGTTTTTTAATTGATGTTTTTCCATAATGTTTCTCAGGTTTGTTATAGATGCTTGTTTTCTTTGTGCTTGCTTTCTGGTGGTTGGGGTTTTCGTTAAGTCGTGAGCAGCAAGAATTGCACTGTGCAATGATTTAGCCTCTCTGGTCAACCTGAATGAATGAAAACGTAATTTTGTAGCTTTTTCTCCTGTTACATCCCCCATCTGCTGAGTTGGACATATCAGAGGGTGAATATGAATGGAAAAGGCTTCAGTGTCTTCACAGGTTACTGAGGACCTCCTGAACTAGCCTGGATGCTCTGAGAAGCCCTTCCAACTAGCCTTAGACCCTTCTCTTGGCTGCAGGTCACCTTCATTTCAGACCCAAGTTACTGAGGATGAAGGTCTTACCCTGTCACTGCCACGGCCCTTTGAATCAGCATCACCAAAATCCCCAAAGCCCAGCTCTGAGTTGTGCCTTGGGATCAATTCATCATCATGTGTTGACTTTTATTTGCACTTAACCAGGTTTCTCCAAAAACTAAACTGATCTTGTTTCATGAGCCAAGGAGAGTTAAGCAAAAGCAGGAACCAAAAGTGATACCTCCTGATCCAAATCACACAAGGCAAATCCTGAACCAAGCATCTCCAAGGGTTTCCTGATCTCCTGGAGTTCTGCCTTTCTTGTAATCAAAGGGGACTTTTGAACTTGTTTCAATGGTGCCAGAGCTGCTTTGTCCCCAGGATTTTATTTCTGGATGGTTTTTAAGCTGTGGGTATAGCAGTTGCCTTTCCAGTCCCAACTTTCTGTCTATGCCAACTTTACCCAAAAGTCACAGCTGGAGAGTTGTGCTTTTCTGCCAAAGTGGGGAGTTTAGTTTACCAGTCAAAGCCAGGTGAGAGGGACATGTGGCCCCCAGTTAAAAGTGTCTCAGGGAGCGTCATCCAGGTACAACACCAAGTTTACTTGAATTTTAAAAAAAAATTAGTAAGGATCTCAAACCAGCTCTTCACTGCTTATTTTCTTTGCAGATGGCAGCATCCAAGTTCCAGTTATTTCTGTCTTGGAAAATAAAAAAGCCTACCAGAGGAAGAGGAATGTGAGTTTGCAGCTCAGTTTGGTACCTGGAAGACTCCAGGCTGGAGTACACACTCCTGATTTATGGTGTACTTGTTAAAACCACTTGTTCTTGTCATAACAAAACAGACCGAAGCGAAGCTGGGTAGAAGGTCCCCTTCTAGTTGGCACTTCATCATGGCTTCTTACTCTGTCTTAGGTTCTGGGGGTTTACAGTTATATAAAACTTAATGAATCAGTATACTTCAGATTTCCTTCCTAATGCATATGGGTTCAATTAACTGCACTGTTTGCTTATTTAAGCGTTTTCATTAAATTGCTTTACTATATTTTCCCGCAATTGAAGGGGGAACACGGTGGGGCTGATGCCATCTGCCACCATCAGTTTAGCAGAACCTTTCTCTTTGTTCAGGCCCATTCTTTTTTATTAGAGGAGACCCTCCTACCCCCAGTTCCCCGTGTGCCACGCACTTATTGCATTCTGCTCTTCTGACTGCAGACTGATAAATAAAAGGCTTGTGCGAGGGCCTTCATGTTCGGTACTTTTCAAGGGTCTCTTTTACAAGATCAGTTGTGTTTTACCCCCTCCACCCTCTCTCCCCCTGCTTGCAGATTCCTTCTTGCTCCAGCTTGTGAATAAAGATCCATTGCTGTTACAAGAGCTCAGCTCTTGCTGCCTGGCTCTGGCAGGGGGGGATTGCTTTGGCCAGAACACCCGGCCAGGCTGCAGGCTCAGCCCAGCACAGCAAGAACAGGGCAGGAGAGGCTTTTCCCTTGATTTTAAGGAATAGCTGATCCCAGGCATCTCACCAGGCCTTCCTAAAGATCTTCTCATGGCAGGGGGTGGTCTCTGGTCTCCCTGCCTTCACCCACAGCTTCTTTTTTTGGATCTGGTGCCGTTAGGGCTTCACACACCCCTCTGCCCCCAGCACAGAGGGAGTGTTTTATTACATTCTCTTTGTTGTTTTACCCCATCCTTTCGAGCTGCATCTTGCAGGGTAAGGGCTCACTGTGAGCGGCCCTGTGCTTCTCAGAGGGCTGGTGGCCCCAGGAGGGCTCCTGCTCGTGTCCCTCCAAACCCTCACACCACCACAGGGATGCCCATCAGGGGCTGATGGTGCCTTTCCCTGTTTACAGACTAAACTGAATAAACTCACCCAAATCCCTCGATTTGGGATGCAATCTGCACCCTGTTATACAGAACAAGTGCTTTACAGACATCGCTAATGGGAAAAACACCTCCTGGAGAATATAACAGAAGAACAAAAAACATCCATCCTTGAGGACCCTGGTCCAGAGGTTGGCTTTTGATCTGGAAATGCAGCGTTTGATACTGCATCAGTTACCTGCCATCTCTGGGGTAGGGAGCAGAGAAGGCATTTGTGCTCCTGGGGCAAAGGTGGAAAAAGCCCCAGCGTTTTCTGTTCCCTGCTACAGGCATTTTATGTAAGAGAAGATGCAAAGACAACAAATAACTTGTCCAAAAGGTACACAGTGAATCTGTGGCAAGGCCAGCAAGGGAAAGGCTTTTAACCAGTTGTGGTTGTGGAGGGGCAGAGGATGATGCTATGGGACTCTCACTGAACCTGTGCCTCCCTTTTGCAGAAGGGTTCCAGTTTGTGAAGCAGTGTACCAGACCAAACCCCCCAAAAAAACAAAAAAAGAGAAGAAAGAGAGAGAGAGGGAGAAAGAAAGGGAGAGAGAGAGAAAGAGAGAAAGAAGGAAGGAAGGAAGGAAGGAAAGAAGGAAAGAAAGAAAGCAAGCAAGCCAGAAAGAAAGAAAGAGAGAGAACACTCTTGAAGTTCTTTTGTTTGCAATGAAGTGAAATTAAGAAAAAAGCAAAATGTGGAGAAATACATTTAAACTGGAAGGAAAAGCATCTCCCCCCTTACCAAGTGGTAAGACTTTTTCATCCTTTTCTTATTTTCAGAAAGATTTTCTGATCTCTGGGGTTTTTTTTCAGTGAAAGATGCAACCAAGGCACCAAAGATTTTGCAAAAAATTCCGAGTTTCCAAATTAACCTTGGGGAGAGAGTGGGAGGGGTGGGGATCAGCTGGAAAAACAGCTTGTACCCTCGACTGCACCCCAGTACCCCCCCATTCCCTGCTCAATTCCTACTGGGCACAAGGACCCCAACCTCTGCTAACAGCCCCACAGGCTGCAGGACCCACATGCAACAGCCTGGATTTGCCAAAATCACAAGGAATCACCAAAAAAAACCCCAACCCAAACTGATGCAGAGTCTGGGCTCTGGGAGACTTTCTGAGAGAGTGGCTTGACAGCCCTGCCAGCTCCAACCTCTCTCTGGTGCCCTTTCTTCTAGAAGTGAGGCATAAAATAAATTTAAGCTGCTGGCTGTGGTAAACATTCCCTCCAAACATGCCTGTTCTTGATACCCCAAATGCAGATATTCAATTGTGGAAGAAAATGGAGAAAGGAAAAAAAAAAAAAAAAAAAAAAAAAAAAAAAAAAATGAAAAGAGAAAAGAAAAGGAGAGAGAGAAAAAGCCCGACGCTTCCAAGACACTAAAAATAGACTCTGATCACTTACCAAATGGTAAAATGAAAATGATTTGCTTTGAATAGTCTCCAGAAAGGCTCAGATACAATGTCTTGTGGAGCAAAATTGAATCAGTTGAAAGTGCAGACGCCAGCTCAGCCTAATCCCTCCCAGCTGCTTTGCTTTCCTTTTTTTCCAACAAGCAGCCCCTAAAAGTCATCTCCCTAATCCTGCAAACTGAAATTCAATCTTGTATTTTTTTTTTTAAATCAAGTTTCAAGCCTGGGGCTTGCAGGGTGGGGGAAGAGGAGGAGGGAGGGCTTTGGGGTTGCCTCCTTCCCCTCGCCCTGACTGCAGTAAACACAGCCTTGAATTCAAGGAAAAGCTTTAGACTACAATTCACTTGGCTTGAGCCAAACACACAAATCTGATGCCTTTAAAGCCCCTCCAGCAGACGGTAGATAGCTTTGAGATGCTCACTAAATGGCTGTCTGGTTGCTGCCTTTTTTGTTGTTGATTGGGGGCCCAAGGAGACCTTGTCTCTGGGTTGTTTTTTCTTTCTTTTTTTTTTTCCTCCCCCCCTCTTTTTTCTTCAGTGTCTGCTTTTATCAGTGAATTTGGGTTGGGCATTTACCTAATGCAAAGACCAAGACAAACAGTTCCTCAGTGGGGCCGGTGATTGCAACCAGCAGTGCATGTTCGGGCTCTGCTATCTCAGGGAATACCGAGAGGTATTTATGACACTTTCCGAAGAGTTTCCCGACTCCTGCCCTCCACCTCCCCCAGTTCCTGCCACGTGTGCGACTTGCAAGGACTCAGAAAAGCCTCCCAGGGCACCGCAGTCCTCAGCTCCCTCCATGGCACCTGGGAGTGTAACTCCACACATTTCCAAACTTGCTTTGTCAGTCGTTGCCACCTGATGGTTGACTGATTCCAAATTTTTTTTGGCATCAAGTGATTCTGGTTTGGTTTCGGAGAGTAATTGAGAATAGATAAAATAACAGGAAAGCATTCAGAACCAAATCCCAGGGCTCAGCATCCTGGCAATCCAAATTCCTGGGTCTGAACTCCTCCAAAGTCAGGGCTTCAGGGGGGTTTTCTCCACTCAGCCATTCAGGCTGGCTCTTGTTTGAACCCGGGCAGGGTCCAGAATCTGAGCAGGACAAAGGAAGGTGTCTAAGAGTAGGAAGAGATTTTACTCTATAGAAGCTCCCCCAGAACAGCTGCAGGCAGGTGGAGATTCGCCTGGTCAGGGAAAGATTCTGAGTACCAAAGGAAACAAAACTTATAAGGAGCTGGAAAGGTGAGGTGAGAACCTTTGACACCACTTCTCTCACCCTGATAGACATGATGGCAAGAGTGGTACTGACATACCACCACTGCAGCTGTTGCAGCCATGGGGATTTTGAAGCTGGAAATTGACCCCACACTGTGAAAAACACACTTTTCAGCAATGCAGAGATGATTGTTTTGTCTGTTCCCAACATCCACTTTTCTTCCTCTTGTTGGCACAATTGTCTTGAGCCCCCTCACCACTTCTACTTGTTTGCAGCTGGTTGTTATCTCTGCTTTGGGGCATGGAGTTATACGACATTTACTCAGACAATATCTATTCTTGCTCTTATATCCTGTACCCATCAGTCTGATAGAACCCTGAGAATGATAAAATCATTACTGCTGAAGTTATGTGGATCTGAATTACAGCTTGTCTAATGAGGGAGAGCATGTTGGGCACCCACATCAAATGGGCCCATGTGCTGGTGGCTGGCTTTTATGGTGTAAACTGATGGACAGTTCAGATAAACATACATAAATAAATGGATAGAGATCCACAGGAACATGGGAGATGGATGGATTAGAATAATCAGGGAGGGTGCAGAGGGTGGATAATTTGATGTTAATGCAGAAGACGTGATGATGGGGGGAAAGCACGGGAATTGGACTAGGTGGGCCAGGGGTTTGGTGTGGTAAGGGTGGTGTTGATGCACGTCAGGAGAAGTAGAAGAGAAGGGGGATGTGTTGTGTTACAGCAAGTCCTGCCTGGGTGAGCAGAAAGCTTGTATGGCAGCTGGCTGGAGAGCTGAGCAGTGGAGTAGGGAGGAGGTGGCTGATGGGCTGCATGGTGAACCCACGGGATGAATAAGGGACAGAAGAGGGGCTGCCACAAAATAGAAATATTTTAACATGTAGAGCGAGGTATGGGAGAACTAGGAAGGAAGGAAGGAAGGAAAGAAGGAAAGCTTAGAAAAAGTCTGACATTAGTTTGACAAGAAATATGCACAAGATGGGTTGCAGCACACCTGAGGCTGATGGCCATGTTAAGATGAGCAAATAGGTGTCTGTGTGTCACATATTGGTTTGTTGAATGGGTGTGGAACAGATAAATGTGGAAGAAAGAAAGCTGGACTGGGCAGGTAAAGTAATTGCTGAGTGGCTGAGGAGTTGAGCAGAGTAAATATAATATGGATACATTAAAATATGGAAATGTGGACTATTGCAAGTAGGTATAGTGGCTGTAACAGGTAGGAAGGAGATAAGTACAGACATGGGAGAAAACTTAGCGGAATGTAGGGAATAAGTGGAGACCTGAACTGATACCTGTATCAATTAACATGTCCAGGTATGTAGAGATATGTTTGGCTACATAAATTAGTGACACAAGCAGCAGTGGCACTACCAGATCTAAAACAGGAAAATGGGTGTAAGGAAGAAGAGGTGATCCACTGGAAATACTGTGAATATTCTGGGGTTAGATCAGCTGGGTAGAAATTGGGTGGATGAAGAGATGGGTACATATACTGGCTGAAGAGATTATCAGCTGAGCTCGTATTAGCCAGAAAGATTGACTAGATAAACCTGTAGAGAACAGATTAATAAATGAAAGGCCAAAAGAGAAAG
Source organism: Oxyruncus cristatus (assembly GCA_013399855.1). Taxonomy (NCBI): domain Eukaryota; kingdom Metazoa; phylum Chordata; class Aves; order Passeriformes; family Cotingidae; genus Oxyruncus; species Oxyruncus cristatus. The sequence continues at coordinate 347,204 of VXAY01007106.1, read as the reverse complement.
AGATTAGATTGAGATGGACAAGTTCACAGCAGTCTGAACATGTGTTGTCTGGGTAAAGGGATGGAAAGATAGCTGGAAGAATGGAACAAATATATGGCAGAAAATATGGGCTGATAGGGTGAATTGATTGTCCCCATTGATTGTGGGGACTGTGGATAGAGGGAGGAACAGATAAAAGCAGAACAATAGCAGAGTTAACAGATGAGCAGTGAATACAAGAGTAGATGAGTAGCACCCACAGAGAGGGTATCTGGTCATTGGGACCCCCTGCAAACACACAGGCAGAGAGCTGTGAGAAAGGTGATGTACAAGACAAGGATGAGCAAAGGGAGCACTGGGTCAATCCAGTCAAAAAAATTAAAGTGCACAGACATGAGAGGAGAATAGATATGGGAAAAAGAAAGAAAGTACTTGAGGAGGAGCGAGGTAAAATAGTAATGGAGCAAATATATTGCATACAAAATTCATGCAGAACAAAGAGATTATGCTGAAAAAACAAGCTTGGAACAATTAGCGAGCTAACAGGTTGGACTAGATATTGGGTAGATAAGGAGACAGAGGAGTATTCATGAGTTGGGAGTGTTGAGAAATTAGCCTGATGGTACGAATTAGGGGGATGTTTAATGGCAGAGTAAAGCCTGGACAGGATGATTGATGAAGAAGGATGTGGGTGCACACACAGATGAGTGGGTACCAGGAAGTTCATCAGAGTGGGTGCGAGTGAGCAGAGAGATGAATATGGATGGAACAAGCAGGGAGATGAAAATGTGGAGTTTAGGATGCACTATGGAAATCCAGGGAGATTAATTGAAATTTGCATTAGATTAATTAAATAGGTAAGTAGTCACAGGCTCTAGCTTAATGAGTATGTATAAAAGGAACTGTGAAAAGGTATCGTTAATCGTGGCACTGGTAGCATTGATGTCTTGGGCATGACAGGCAAAAGCAGAGGGGTGAATACATTAGTGCTGTAAGAAGGGGTGAGAGTGATTAGTGAGATAGATTAGATGTGTGAGACAGGAATACATGCAAAAGAGGCAAAGAGGTCAGGTAAATGAGAAAACGTGGGGAAAATGGATTATTAAGTGTTATGAAACTCACGTACAAACACCCACAGGCGTGTGTGGGAGAGAAAGGAGGTGATCTTCAGTCGTCAGATGGACAGAAAGGGAACAGATCTGTTTACACAAGAAATAAGCATAGAGAGGTTACGTGATCAGGGCTGCCATGGCTCCCAAATCAGTCCTAAAACTGACACTAATTCTAAATTCTGACACAAGCCCAACTCGTAGCTTAAAGCTTATCCTAACACAACACTAAGCCAAACCTACCCCTTACCCAAAAACACCTGAACACAGCACTAACCCATAACCCTTATCTCACCTAAAACTGCACCCAATACATAACCCTTACAGCAGCTGAGACCTTCCACTGACCCTGATACCAATCATAATCCTCTCCTAAACCTAACCCATGCCTCACCTGAACCCAGCCATAAACCAAACATAATCCTAAATGCTAAACCAACCATGTCTCTAACTCTAAACCAATCTCCACCCAACCCTAACCAAATCTTGACCCTAAGTCTAAACAGTAAGCCTTAACTGTGTCTCTAACTCAAGATTAACCTTGCATCTTAGACGAAGGGGGAGAAATATGTGAAACATTTGTATTTAGCTGATACTAAACTGTATTAAAACATAAGGAAGAAGATTAGGTAAAGATGTCAGAGATGGAGTTGTCAGGTTTATGTATTATAAAGTTATATGGGTTTTGTTGACAATGGGGAGGTAGGAGGGTTGGCTGAATGAGTGGGCACAAGGTGGAGATGAAGAAATGAAATATGTGCCTCTAGGAAAGTTATAGCAGAGAGCTCAGAGTGTGCATGGACATAAATTCACAGTTATGGTTTCAGGTCAGCGATCAGACAGATGAAGATACGTAAACCAGAGTGATGTGTGTAACCAGTGGCTACAGCACATATCCAGGCAGGCTTGAGGCAGGCAGGTACTGGTGTGGGATAGACAGGTGAGGAATGAGAGGGGGGTGGAAAGGTGAGACAGGGGAACGCACACAGAGTAGGGGGGAGCCCTGCAATGTGTGATGTCAGAGCGTGTTGGTGTGTATGGGTGGGACAAATAACGGGCTGGGATCAGGTCAGAAAGCAGACAGGACCGTGGGTTGGCACTTTCTGACTTTTCCAAATCCTGGCCCCTGCAAATATGCCCAGTGGAGGTGCCAGGCCCTGCCTGGTGAGCTTTAGCCCGTGGGCTGCAGGGGATGTGGAGAGACCTGTGCAGGACACTCCAGCCCCAGCCTCCACTTCTGAAGCCACCTCGGTGGGGATGCTCCCCAAAGCTGCTGCCTTCTACAGGGCAGGGAGGGGAGGCTGCTGCCTGTGTTCTCTGGACCCTGGGAGGGGCTGGTCCTCAACCTTCTCACCTGCCTTTCCAAGTTTTCTGTCAAAGGTCCAAAACCTGCCCCTGTAAATGTTTAAAGACTGGGGTCTTGCTTTGTGAGACCATAAGATTAAATGTGGAATCTGACTTGAAACAGGGGCTGTGAGAGCACGACTCTCCAAAATGTTTCCAGCACCTTGCTGATCTGTATGCTCAAATTTAAACCCCTGTAGTTTGCTGACTTTAGCAGCAGGGTGGAGGAGTGGGGTGTGAGCAGTGCTGTGGTTATCCGTGGACCACAGCCCCCTGCCCCACAGCCAGAGGCAGATCTCCAGCTGGCCTCCCTGGAACCAGGGCTTCACCTCGTGCCCAGAAGCATTTCTCTGAGTAGTTTCCTTGTGTGCTTAAGTACTTTCCTGAATTAGCTCTTAAGGAGTGAACCCTCCTTTCAGGCTTTCTGGGAAAAAAAAAAAGAAAGGAAGGGAGTGGAGTGAGAATGGGAATTTTTGAGGGTGCCCAAATGCCGAGAGCCAGCCTTTGGAAGGGATTTGGGTTCTCACAGTTTCACCCAGGCTGTTAGAGGAGCCTCAGAAGGAGCCCGAGCAGATACCTCTGGTAGACACTGGGACAGGGTGCTTTCAAAGATCCCACTGTGTACTTTGCTGTATCTTCAGACATCTAAATCCCTCTAAAAGTCGCACTCTTAGTGTCTAAATCCCAGGTGCCTAACTCACTTCTAGGAAAATCTCACATCACGACTGATTCTCTGAGGGGTTTTTTGGTTTTTTTTGTTTGTTTGTTTTTGTGTTGTTTCATTTTTTTTAAATCTGGTCCTCACTCACACACAGAGATTTGAAAATCCCACTGCTAATCTCCTGTACCCAGGCATGTATCACTTTGAAGACTTAATATAAATTGCTTTGTGCTTCTGGGGGACAGCCACTGCTTTGCCCCTGCTCGCACTAGGTCAGATTTTTGCTTCTTGCATATTAACACGGAGGTTTTGTTGGGGTTTTTTTGGGGGGGAGGGGGGAGCTCTGGAGCTGCTCTGCCAGACTTGAATTAGCAATTTGGAGCTGTTCTACGTGTAATTCCGGGGAGGCATCGCGGGCTGCCATGGGTTGTAGGGCTGCATCGGCAGAGGTGTCGGGAGGAGCTGGTTCTGGGCTCCTCATTTACATCGCTGGGGTTCGCCCGTGGGCACAAGCCTTCCCTCAGCTCCACTGATCTCCTGGGAAGCTTCGTGAGCAAATTTGCTCATCCCTCGCAGAGACTGAACGTTGTTACCTGGCTTTTTGCAAGAAATTACTTGAGTGAAAAAGGGGAGGGAAAAAAAAATCAAATACATGTGTTCTTTCATTTTCCTTTTTTTTTTTTTTTATTTCCTGTGGGAATTTTTATTCGTTGGGAAGTTATCTGGTAAATAAAATTTTTGTGCATAAGAGAAATTGGAGGTGGGGATAAACAAATTATTTTTTCCTGTTTAAAAAAAAAAAAAAAAAAGAAAGAAAATCATTGAGCAAAAGAACAGGCTGGCTGCCATTGAAACATTTTTGATAGAAAATATGCCTGCAGCCCTCCTGCTTAATCAGTTTGGAGCAGAGTGTAGCCTGTAGCTTGTTAATAAGAGCAGCTTGCCCGAGCAGTTTGCACAATGGTGAGCTGCAGAGAGAGGCTTGTTGCATAGCTGTGGATTTTATTTTGCAGCTCTGTTAATTAAAACATATTTTACTTTGAAGGAGGTTTTTACTGTTTTCTATGAGCCTGAGCAGAAAACTGTTCTCTCGGATAGATTAAAGGAGGGATATGAAGCATTTTTTTAGAAGGAACAACTTGGCTTTGTTTGATGGGCAAAATAAAAAATGGGCAAAAAACAATGTGTAGTTTCATATTTTTATTTGTTCTCAGTCCTTGTATGCGGGCTGGTTTATAAGTTGGAATATCTTGGCTGTTTTGATAATATCAGACTAAGTATTTCACATACAAGTTGCCAGGCTGAAAAGTCACAGATTCTCGTTTAATTGATAAAGTAATTTTTTACTTATACAAGGGTATACTAAAATAATAAGGCCTGAAACTGTGCCACTGAAGTTAATGACAAACCCTTCATAGGTTTCATATAAAACCTGTATTTTTATGATCCCAGTTCCACTGACTTTTGTTGCAAGATTGCAGCAAAATGTTAGGGCATTTCTAAGTGTTATTTTTATTATACAAAACCCCATTAAAATCAGTACTGAAGCATCCCATTAATTTAAATGGGACTTTGCATGGTTTGCTGAGTTCCAGGCCACAGATAAAGAGAAGTATGCAATTTGGAGTTAAACTGACCACAGCTTTTTATTGCGAGACATTTAATCTGGAGCGAACAGCGCAGTCTGAGGCACAAAGTCTTTGTGAACTTCATCTGGGCTGGTGCAATCGGAGCCTCCACCGTGTAGCAACTCCTGGGTTGGTCGTCTGGGACCTCTCAGGACCATACAGTATTCCCAAGCAAACCCAAGCAAAGCTCTCCCCAGGCAGTTTTGCCTTGGAAATGCTAATAGGTAAGCCAGCACACCCAGAACAAATGGAAAACTTGATGCGGTATTTCTCTGGCTCCAAGTATCTGCTTGCCTGGACAAAGGCAAGGCTGCAATCCGCAGCAGGAGTCTGGGGACTCCCTGCAGCACCCGCTGGAAGGCAGGGTCCCACCGGGATGGAGCAATGCCGGACTGAAGCGATGCAGCTTCGGAAATCCCAGTCTGAGCTTCACGGACTGGGAGGAATGTGCAGGGCGAGGGATGGAAAACCATCGCCTCCGGTGTGTGGAAACACCCGCCAGCCAGACACCGGCAAGGGGAGCTCAAAACCCAAAGTCAGAAGGGTGATGAGGAGCGGCATTTTAAACGGGGGACATCCTTAGGGGACTTTGGGGGCTAAGGGACCATAAATGACAGCCCTCCTCTGCCGCCCCAGCGTGGCACACACCTGGGCACCCCTAAGGGCATATCCCTAAGGAAGATGTGCTTGGGCAAGGCAGTCCCAAGCCGTGCCTCCGACACGCCAAACCCCCAAATAATTCAAACTCTAACCATCGTGGGGGAGACCTAAAGGCTGCTGGAAGCAGGGCATCCGTAAAAGTGCACAGGGAAGGTGCAGGAGCTGCTTCCTGCTCAGTGTCTCCTTGGAATTTTCCTTTCCCTGAGCCATAAATGTGTCAAGATGCCCAAATTTCGCCCAACAGCAGCAGATCAGCTTTCCCATGCCTGTTCACAGGGCAGGGGACGCGAGTGAGGGACACCAGCACAGAAGCCCAAGCAGGCTGTGACCCTGGTCTCCAACACTTTCCTAAGTTTCGGGAGGCGGTGGGTGGTTCAGGACTCCGACAACAACTGAGTCTTGGGGCAGGGTTTGGCTAAACCTGAGCGCCGCTGCTCTTAGGACTAACAGTGCTACCTCCAGGAACAGGAGAACACGAACAACGAAAATCCCGGCTAAAATCCCAGCGAAGGGCTGGCAGATCCCCTCCCGCCTGGAAAGACTGGGGGAAAATCAGTCCTCGTGCTGCTCTGAGGACACTCCCGCGGCTCTGGGAAGGGATGGGGTAGACTCAGATCCGCTCTGCCGAACCCCCGCGCTGGGAGTAAAGCCCCGGGACGGGTGCGGAGCTTCCCCCCGAGGCTCAGAGAATTGCGATCCCCGGGGAATGGGCCATCCGCGGCCGCGCAAACAGCGCCTTTGGGTCGGGGGAAAGCCCCGGCCGTGGCTATTCCTGCCGCCGGGTCCCGCTAATTCATTGATTCGTTACATTAATTACGGCATTTGGGGCAAAATATTAATAGGAATCGTAATAGTAAATACATAGTCATTAAAGAGTAAAGAAATCGTAATTAAATAGTAATGAAATCAGAGGGGTCTACCCTTGCAAAAGCTTGGGGGAGGAAGAAAAATAAATCGAACAACCTTTAATATTCAGGATGCTAGAGAATTCGGAGGAACAAGAGGAAAACGCACCTTAGGAAACAGGGACGAACGGCTGCGGGGGGAAGGAGCCGTGCCAGGGCTGCGACCCACCGGGGGTGCTCCAGGATAAGGGGATTAACTCTTTGGGGAGGAAAAAAACCCGAGCCACGGCTCGAAGCGTTGGGATTTGGTGGGAGCAGCGATGCAGAGGCAAGGAGAGCTGGATCTCCAGCCCCGGCAAACAGCGGGAACAGTCTGCCATAAAATCAGAGGTGGGGAGGGTTTCCACTGCCGGGGCTGCTCACTGGGGGCAGGGAATGGGGGTCCCTCCCTGCCGGGGCGCTGGAGGGGACACGGGGAATTACCGGGGGAAGCGGGGGGAAGGGGGCCCTCCCCAAAACGCCAGCACGGGTCGAGGGGCAAAAAAGCTGCTTTTCTTCTTGTTTAGTCGCTCTCTTAAACACAGCCAGAAAAGAACATTAAAGGCATTTCTAGATTTCGTTTTGGTTTAGTTTTTTTTTTTTTAAGTTTTCTTTTTTATTCCCATGCTCTTAATTTTGGAAAAAAAAATTCACAAAACATAACTTATAAAACAATATATATACTGCATCCTTATCCACAACAGCATAATTGAAACATCCAGCGTAACGTTTACCACAGGTGTGAAATACACTGGGAAAGAAGTACCGTGTGCATTTTATGTTTCTTTGTCACCTACAGGTAATAAGTATCGACAAAAATAAGCAACAAATATGCCTGCAATTAAACTTCATATGCGTTTTGTATGCGTATTAATAAAAATCATATTTATAACTTCCATGTTTTGTATTTTTTCTTGTTTTTTTTTTTTTTTTTTTTTTTTGCCAACAAGCACTTGTAAAAGTATCTACATTTACATAATAACACCTTAAGATAATAACACCTTAAGATTTTTTTTTTTTTTTTGGTTCCTTGTTTTTCCTTCACGTTTNNNTTTTTTTCCTAGACACTCTGAAAGGGGGTTGGTTTTCGTTTTTACTTTTTAAAGAGAAAAAACACCCCCTGCATTTAAATAAAGATGAATGATAATTTCATTATCAGGATAAGACTTTGGATGGGGAAACAGATGAAGAGTTTTCGCATCACTGAAGGGTTTCTGTGCTCTCTCACAGCCGGGGATACTGCAGTCTTTTGGAAAGGATGAAGAGGTAGGAACCTTGAGCTGCTTAGTATCAGGAATGATTGGATTATAGCTTCCAACTAAAGAAAAAACATCAAGAATCATGCATTTTAAAAACAGTTTATTCAACGGCCAAGGACAATGATCCGGCACAATGCAACTGTAGATATAAATATAACCTTATATAAGTGGTTGACCCTTGTCATTATTATTTTTAATAGTCTCATACCTAATATTTTAACCATTTTCCCCCCGCAGATTGTACTCTGCGATTTATATTTTTTCCCTCCCCTCTCCCCCCCCCTTTTTTTTAATTTTTTTTTCTTTTGTTTTTGTTTTTGTTTTTTTTTTTTTCCGAGTGTGATTCTGTTTCTCAGTGGTAAACATTAACCAAACTCTTCCCGTGCGACAAGCGGCCAAGAACCGTCCCACCAGCTCTTACCACCGAGGCGTCCCCTCCTGCCGCCCTCCCCGCGGGGCAGCGGCCGCCTTACCGACTCCTGTGCAAGTTCAAGTAAACACATACAACCCGCATAATCCAGAGAAAAAAAATTGCAACTCATCCATGTACCAGATTCCGGTGTCTCTTGCAAAAGTTTTCTGGTCCATTTACGGTTTTCGATGGGGTTATTATTATTATTATTATTTTAAATTTTGTACCTTTTTAAAGCGCTGTTTTGTTGGTTGCATCATTGGTTTGCAATACTATTTTTTTTCTAGACGGTCGAAGTCCGCGGAGCTTTTGGGGCTTTTGTTTTTGGGGTTTTTTTGGGGGGTGGTGCTTAGTTTTATTCTTTTTTTTCCCTCTTTCACTTGCTTGGGGTTTGCTTTTAATCATCATCGTGTTTAATTTTTTTTTTTTTTTCCTTTTCCGTTAAACGTCGCTTTGCTTCTGCTTTGCTTTGTCGGCGGTGCTTTGTCGGAGGTGGTTTGTGTCAAGTCCGTCAACTGTTGTACTGACAGGCGTTTAGACTAGAGCCGGGGCTTTGCAAACTGCTGTAGCCGAAACTGGAGTGCTGCTTTGATTTCAGTCTGAGGCTGGCTAAGCTGGAGTTGCAAGTGTCCCGGTAGACGCTGTAGGGCGAGCCCGGTGGCCCGTAGGGACAGGCCGGCGAGGACATGGCCGAGTTGAGCGAGGAGCCGCTGATGTTGTTGATGTTGTTGAGGCCGGAGTTGGCCATGCCCGGCACGGCCGAGTGGCCCATACTGGAGGGCATGTTCATGGAGGGGATGCTGCTGGGCGCCGAGAACATGGACTGCGAGGACAGGGGGCTCATGGAGTTGAAGAAGGTGAAGCTCTTGGTGGAGAGCGGCGCCGGGGTGAGGCTCTTGGTGGCCCAGTTGTTGTAGGGGTACCCGGCGTACATGTCGTCGTAGGGCTGCATCAGCCCGCTGAACTGCGGCACGTAGCCGTTCTTGCACAGGTCCATCTGCTGGTTCCGCTCCCTCTTTCTCCACTTGGCTCGGCGGTTCTTGAACCAGACCTGCGTGGGGAGGGGGGACCGACACGACTCGGTGAGTGCGGGGCCGCGGCAGCCCCCCCTCCCCACCGGCGCTGCGGGGATGGCACCCGCAGCCCAGCGCCGGCTCCCCCC